>VZUA01044494.1:0-12979 GCA_013401035.1 Horornis vulcanius
CATAGATTACTTCCTCTCTCATACTTCACCCCCTCTTTGAAACCCAGACTAGAGACCCTTCTGTGTGTTATGAGAATGAGTCTTTGTATTTTGGGGGGAACACAGGGATGGGAGTGATACAACTTTACATTTCAGACCAGTCCTGCTACATCTCTGTGGCAGCATGGCAGTATTTTATTTATGAAACTGTATATATGATCATATACTGTTACTATTCAAGGAAACAGTTGAATACATAATTTCTCATTTGAACATTTTGTACAGGTCGTTTCCTTTTGCTTGCTAGTGTATATAGATAATGTTAAGAGAAGCTGAAATGGTGAGGTTAGCCTTATCCGTTTTAATACCTTTCTTTCTTGGAGTAAATGTTCAAAGCTGTGTCTTTCTTAGTGGTCAGTGTTTCACTGAAATCACCAGGGAGACTGCTGTTTCAGTATTTAGAAGTGGGGTATGATTCAGGGGAAGGTGGGATCAGAAGTGGGATGGATGGATGGACGGACAGACGTGGCTCGTTATGAATGGGCAGATGTGTGCGTGATGAGGCAGAGGGTGAGTCAGAACTGAGCCTCTTCTGAAAGAATGCATTTTGCTCCAGTGTGCTGGGAAAATGAAAACAGAAGGGAGGGGACTGCACCACTTCACTGGGGACTGGTGTTTCCTGGGGGGTGAAGTTGATCTCCTCGGTGGTGCTGGCTGTTGTGAGCCTGCTGATTCATTAGTTGGTGGGTGGTGAGAACTGTGTGCAATCGCTGGGGGAGGAAATGGCTTGGTTGCTGTAGGGAGAAGGAGCATTTTCTGTAACTGCAGGATGTGTGGATGGAGCACGCAGATAGCATACCTCCAGCAGATCAGTTAAATACCCTGCTGTTGTGAGATAAGGGTTTACTAGATGACTAAAATAGGATGTGAAACCGAGGGGTTTTGTCTTGTGCTAAAATACAGTAGCTTTTCTCAAAAGCAATTGAGAATTGTCCTCTATTTAAATAGTTTGGATTTTAAAATATGAATGAATGGTGTTACAGGAGCCATGGCCCATTCCTGTTCTTAATGACTGAGATAACTCCCAGTTACTTGGAGTTGGAGGAGAAAGTTCCTCATTTAAATGCAGATGAAAAGAAATAATAGGTTAGTCAAAAGAACACAAAAGAAAGGTGAGATACACTATATGTTGAAGGTGTGGCACAGAGGTCTTTGAGAACAAGCCAGCAGGGAGGCTGAGGAAGCACAAACACAGCTCAACAACTTAGACCCCAACTAAGCCTATTCATGCAGCACCTTCTCAAGTTTGTGTGTGTTTGTGGTGCTGTTTGTCCTCTATTCAGATAATCTGCTACGAGATAAGAGTGTTTGCTCTTGCTGCTTGTTCAGTCAGCAAGCAGAATATTTGTTCTAATACTAAAAGCCTGTTTCCAACAAAAAAGTAACATGTCAATGTTTCTCATTTAAAAATTCTAATGTTGCTTTGATCTGTAGTAGGAGTTTGAAATGGAAGATGTAATTTGAGATGAAATTAGTTCTGTAATAGCCACCCAAGCAAAAATTCAGCTGCTATAAACTAGTAAAAATTGCATATTTCAGTATGTGCCAGTTTACCTACGTCTTCTAGTCTAACAAAGCTTTGGCTGTGCCAGTGTGTGGAAAATGAGGGTGCAAAATGAGAGAGAATTTACTCTCATCCTTCAACATGCATACAAAGATTCATAACTTAGTTACACAGCTGTCCACTGTCAGTGGCAGAAAAGCCATACTTCCTTTGGTTTATAGAATGGACTGTATTCTGAAAAGAGGCTGCTGCATAATTTAGCTTTTCCTCTTGTATGTCACTATAATGGTGTTTCTTTATGTAGTATTAAGTTTGTCCAATGAATATGAATTTGGTAATTGCCTGACTTCCAGCCTCTCCTCCTTCCTTCTGTTCTGTAGTGCTTTTCACCTGTCTCTTGAATTTTACAGCATTGACTGCTAGGCATTATTATGAAAAGTACCCAAAGGTGTGTGGAGGATTTATAAAATGATTTAAATGCTGGTAGTCTGGGGTTAGCAGTAAAACCTTGAAAGAGTTGTTCTAACAAAGAGATGCTTTTATCTACTTCTGTAATATTGGAGGGGAGCAGAATTTTGGGACTTTTTAGAAATAATGCACCTTTTGCCCTTGGTCTCCTACCATGACTGTCTTGAGGCAATTTTCAGAGCAGACAATTCAGAAATTTTTTGGAAGACCACTTTGCTGGATTTTGAGGTGCCATAATAGATGAAGTATTCACAGACAGAACAGTAATTTATTAATAATTCTGTTAAGTTCAGAAGTTGAAAGGGAACCAACATGGCTTTATCTGAAAAGAAGGAAATATGTGGTTAAACGTTTTTGGCTATAATCTTAGGTGGTTTCCATATTCCTGAAAAGGGAAAGGGAGAAAAAAGGAGTTTAAATTCCTTTCTCTAAAATAAATTTAGAAGTACCAGTTCGCATTATTGTGTTTTAACGAGAGAAAAGTTCCTGCGTAAACTCATGGGGTTTCAAGATGAATGATTACTACATTTGAATGATTATGTGGTAATTTCAAACTCAGAATATCTTGAGAAGGAATTCATGCTTTCAGAAGTGAAAAATGTTTGTTTATCTGACTTTTGAAGACCTCCTGAATCCAGTGGTGTAAGGCTTCCAGGGCTCTGATTCAGGAGCAAGGGCAGACTACTTCATCTGGAAAGGTCAGGCTGTGTGCCAGAGGTTCCCAAGCTGCTGTGTCAGCAGCTCAGCTGCTGGCCGGCGTGCTCAGGGCAGATTGTAGGAATCAGGAATCACATCAGCTCTGTCAACTTGTTTCCCTTTCGACTTCTGAAGACTTTCATAGAATTTGCAGCGCTGCTCGGGCTTGCAGGTGATGCATGAGGCATTTGAAGGGTTGAGCCCTCAGCAGCTATGTCTGAGCTACCTGCTGTTTGCTCTGAGGCAGGAAGTTTGTGTGTAAGGCACTGGCAGCTGCAGTGGCCAGGGCAGCTGAGCGGCCACTGAAACAGCTTAGTGGCAGCATAATATTCCTTATCAAAGAAACAAGCAAAAAGTATTCAAAAAGTATTCCTGGACAACTTGGAAAGCTGCGTTTTGTCATCTGTGGGAAGCCCTGTGTAACTTTTGTTGCCCCAGGCTACTGTTGTGGGTCAGAAGGATAGGGAGGTTGAATGAGAGGTAAATTCTAAATGAAGATCAGCAAAGTGCATGTTTGCTCCTGCAAAATGTAACCAGCATTAGAGTATGGGCTTTTTTGTCTTTACAGACCTGTGATTAGCTTACACTGCCTATTTATTTCCCCTCTTGAGTTAGTCTTCATTTGCCTTAAAACAGAATGACAGTTCTAATAGCCTCTTTTAACTGTCTTTCACTTCTCAACTAATTAAATATATCTATTAAATGGATGCTGTGTCCTTCATTTGTTTCTCGTGAGATGAATGGGGGAAGACTGTGCTGAAGGGCTGCAGTGTATTTTGTGTGTTTGAAACGTTTAATCTTGAAATGAGGGCTGTGGGAGGTGGTTTCCTGGTAGTCCACATCTTACTCACGCTGGTTCTGACACCTCTGCTTGCAGAGGCTGTTGGCCAGTAGATGTGCCTGGTGTGCTGTCCCCACAGTGTGCTGTTGTCCCCACCCAAGGCTGGGGTATGATGACTCTCTCAGATGGGCTGTGAGTGCAGGCACAGAAAACCAGGCTGTGCTCTTAGCAGAGAGCCTGCAGTAGAAGTGCTGGTGGGAAGAAAATATGCTCAAACAAATAACATTTTTTTTGCTTCATTATTGAGCTGCTGCATGTTATACTAATTAAAAGGTCTAAAGCTGTGTCACTTCATACCAAAGTGTGGTAAGTTGTAAAAATCAGACTTGGAGATCAAATGTTTGTTTTCTTTGGCAAATAACATTACTTGTTTGTTGTTCGATTCATGTTATTTGTTCCCTTTTTTCCACCCATGGCTTGCCTTTCATGTTGTTCAGTGCTTAATTCTGCCAGCACAGCCTTTGCATGAGGGGAGCTTCTCTTCCTCTGTGCCTCCTGCTTCTCGAGCCCTTTCTTTTTGTGCTTGAGTGACCTTAGCTGGTAAGTGTGGAACTGAGCACAGTGGGAGTGCTTTGAAATGCGTTATAGTGCTAAACATCAATTAGGCTTTGATGAGGATTTGCCAGAGGATTAATTTAGAGTTGTTAGAGGAAGCTGCTGTCTGAAAATTCCCCTACCTAGCTGAGCCCGAGCTGCTCCTGAAGGCTGAAAAAAACTCAAATGGATTTGGAATGTCTAAGCAGTCTTTCAGTCTGAAGTGGGTGCAAGTGTGTGTGCAGGTTTGCCTCTCTGGTGATTCAACATAGACAAACTCCTGTTCCATGAAAGGTTTTAACTTGCCAAGTAGGCTGAAATAATTACTGAACGTTGATTTTTTTTTCCTCTTCTTTTTCTACAATTCAGGTAATTTTGCTGTGACTTTATTTAGTTTTAAGGCAGATTGAGTCTTAAAATGACTGACTGTCATTAAGTCTAACATTTCAAACTCATTTATTGTTGTATTTGCTTCTTTTTAAGTTCCCTTGTGACATCACTGTATCAGCTACTGCTATCTAGATGTAGGGCCTTAAGATCATGCATTATTCCATGCTGCAGCACACAAAGCACAGTGCACATTGGTGCTGTACTTGGGTTTTCATCAGCTGATGTTGCTTCTTTTGAGGCGCCTTGCACACATGCTAGAATTGACACAGGAAGACCTTCCTTATTTTTAGCATGATGTGTATGTGGTGTGTTTTACTGAACTCTGAGTAGTTTGTAGATTTGAGGAGGACTGAAACCAGTGCTTGGTCTTTGCTGAAATCACTCATTTATTGGGATAAAATACAGTGTTTCTTAGTAGTAGGAAGGAGTGTGCTCGTTTAGCTATTTAGATGTGCTGTAGGATCCTCCCTGACTGGCAGCATGCCACTTCCTTTGTGACACAAAGGTAAGCTGACAAGAAAAACTTACTTTAACTGCAAGCAGTAAGAATTCTAACTAAGTCCTGGTGCATGCCAGTTTATAAAATGAGAACACAGCTTAAATTTATTCCATCCAGTACAGTAGGCAAAAGTTAAAGCATTCACTTGATTAAAATGAGTTCTTGGAAAGGAAGCAGTAGAAGCTGTTAAATGGAGTCTCATGTTACCAGCTGGTTTGGATGTTCTTCTAAGAATACATACAGAAGCTTCCTGGATCAGTATTTTCATTGTGCAGGCACATGTGTAAGAGCTTTCAAATTCACAGCATGTGTTTTGCTTTTATTCCAGGTGTACTTGAAGGCACCTATGATTCTCAATGGTGTCTGTGTAATCTGGAAAGGCTGGATAGATCTACAGAGACTGGATGGTATGGGCTGCCTGGAATTTGATGAAGAGAGAGCGCAGGTAAAACAGTCTGCCCTTGGCTACTTACATATTTGTTTGTTCTTCTGGAGGGAAACACAGTTTTTGTCTTCACTTTGAGTACAAACTCCGAAGAAAACTTGCAGTATGGAAGTTCAGAAAGGTGTGGTTGTAGCAAAATGCTACTTTAGCTACATTAGGTCAAAATGTTAGGGCAGGAATCATTTGTAAGTTACAACTTTGAGTGATTTTGCACCCTTAATAGGCTACAGAGTAATGAAGTATTTTAAAACATTGATGCCTCCAAAATACCAAGAACACTCCTCTGTTGTGCCTTGCCTCTCCCTAACTTAAGGAACTAATTTGCACATTAATGAGGTGATGTTAATGTGACTGTGTTTGGGATTAAATAGAGACGCTTCGTGTCAAAGTGTCTTTGAAGCAGTCACAGGCCCTGAACACTTCCTTCATGAGGCCTAGAAAGAGAGAATAGTCCTGCTACCCTTTGTAAATCCATGAGAAAAGCACAGACCAAAGCTTTACTCGAAATCCACTCTTTGCTGTGCTGCAAAGCTGTCAGTGACTTGATCGAGCTCAGTTCCAGCTGCAGCAGTCAGTGCTGTAGACTCCATGGATTAGGAGGCCTTCAAGCTGTAATGCCTTACACAGCCAGGACAAGTGTATAGCCCTGAGGAATGTCATATAAATCCCAAGGTTCTTGATTTGTAGTTACTAAGTTTGGTACATAATGCTAAGTCACAGGAGTTCTGAACTGAGAGCAGGCTGATGGGAACATGCACTCGGGAGGAGCCAGTGTTACCCTTTCCAAAACTGGAGAGTGCCTGAAGAAAGTGGGCACCCTTCCAAAGAGGAGAGGGGTCAGGTGACCTGTGGGTTTGATTTTTCTCTTCTTAATTTCCCAATAAGTGTTTTTGCAAGTGCTTGTGTTACTTTAGTTTCCCAGTGTGTGTGTGCTGTCTTAACAACACTTAACAATTCCCTTTTGTTGTCTTCAGAAACTGTTTGTGCACTAAAGTTGTGATTTACTCTTTGTGTGTGTGAGGGTATGTGTGCATGCTCTCAGGTGTCAGTGCTTTCCTGAGTTGTGAGTACAGGGTGCTGAGCTGGAGGTATTGCAATATGTGGATATACAGAGATGTTTTCACTCAGTTACAGGTGTGTAACTTGTTTTTAGTTTGTGATTCCTGATGACTGAGGTCGTCAATGGTCATTCTGTTTGCTACAGTAGTAGTACTTAGAGGTTCCCAGTGTCATTAAGAACTATACAGACACAGGAGTAGCTGCACCCTTATATGTGTTAGTATTGTAAACATTTGGATAATCTTTTCCATTCTTCAGTTTCCTTTTTCCTGTGTCTGTCACTCTGCTTCCTTGTTTCAAGCTGTTGTAGTATTGCTCGTGGCAGCTGACTGAACTGCTGACTTTGATCCCAAAATAACACTGATGTCAGAGGGGGCTTAAGTGCATCATACAGTATTGCCTGTGTACCCACTGTCCTTTGTAAGAGGTCCAGCTGATCTTCACTCCCCCCTCATTTTTTGGAAGCTTGTCTTCAGCAAATGTAGTGCTCTTGCATTTTCCTGTCTCTTACCACTTCATACTAATGCTGGGATTGAATAATTTTTTTCTTTGCACTTGTACTTTGGAAAACATACTACCCTTCACCAGGTCAACATATACTTTAGGAAGAGAATCCACGTGTGTTGACATTGAAGTAATTTAATTGTACCTGTTAAGCTACTGTTTTTTTCCACTTAATCCACAGCCTATCCATATCTTGCTACTAAGTGGTCTTACTTTTTGTTACTGAAAGCCCTGGTTCCATTGCTTGCTCAGAATTTGATGGTCCAACACACACAGAGCTGTACATACCTGCTTGAGTATCTTCCCTCTTTGTGGCTGAAATTTCCCTGAATTTGATATTTGAGTGTCTTTTAAGAGACTGTTTCTGTCTTCTCTTTTGCACCTCTTCTGTAGTTGAGCATCTTGCCCTCTCACCAAGTCTTTTCCTACTGGGCTGCTGTGAGGATTTGTGTATAAGTGTGGGTGTGTGTAAGCTTCTCCTTTTTTAATTTTATTTTCTGGACTGGGAGGTTTGGATTTGTTCTGTTGTCATTTGATTGCTCATTCTGTTGCTCATGTTTTGCTTACTCTTATTTTTCTTTGTAAATTCATACCAGGAACATTTTTATAGAATAAAACTAAGACGTATAAATTATTTGGTCTCATACAGTTGAATTTGCTAGGCTATTATTACTAGAATCGAGTGACTTTTTTTAAAAAAGCTTTGTTAAATTCCTGTTGTATAAGGTTGAGTTGTTGGTTGCTTTGTTATAATGTATCACCAAGAGTAGAGCAGAATTTTATGTTTTACTGAAAAATGTTCTGATGCTTTTATCCCCTTTCTCAGACATGAGCAAACCAGTGTTTCAGCTGTCAACACATCTTCATTCTGGATGTCAACATACTGATTTTTTCCCCATGAATTTCTAATTTAGTTTCCTTTGGTTTTGACCATTTCTTTAAAATATTCCATCCAAGGCTGTATGTCAGCCTTTTATTTCATGACCGCTCTAAATGATGGTGAAATGCAAAAACCTTTGATTAAAAAAAATCTTCTTCCACTTAAGTCTGATTTAAAAAGAAGGTAATAAAGCCATACATATCTTTTGTAAACTAGAGCTAAGGCAGCTTTTCTGGAGTCATCTGGGAGATGAGCTTATCTGTTTTCTCTGTAACCTTCTGCATTATTAAGAACAAATTTACTTTCTGCTCTCTGACCCTGGTTTCTGTGCCTTGTATGAACATTAAAAAGGCTGTAAAGGGCAAAATTCTAATCTTAAAAAAATAAACAGTGTTAAAGTATTATCTTGTTGGCAGCTGTAACCGCTGCACGCGCGTCCCCAGAAAGCGGCGGCGAAAGGCAGAGTCTGGGATTGGCAGCTGTTTGTATTTCCCTGCCCTGGGCCACCAGGGAGCCCCTTCACATCATTTCACAGAGCAGCTCCAGGGCCTGCGATTGTGCCCGCGGCAAAAAAGGCAATTTAACATTTTCTCAGGCTGGGGATGCTTTATCTTAATTGAAAAATTTATGCACTTAGTCCCCAGGTATATTAAATCTTAGTTGTGCTCTCTACATGTTTATGTCCTCTTAACAGTCAAGGTCAGCTTTTTTAAAAATTATCAACTTTAAAATAACATTTGGATGTATGTGGGAATTGTAAGCAGAATTAGCAGTAATTATAATTGAAGAGCTAGAAGTAGTGAGAACCAATACAATTAATCCTTTCCCGATTTGTGGAGCATCTTTGGATGGGACTCTTCTGTTCTGAAAATTTTAAAATTCTGATGGGAAACAGTAAATGTGTTAAAAGGTCTCTTTAAGAAAAATAACTTCCAAC
The DNA here is from genome assembly GCA_013401035.1 of Horornis vulcanius. NCBI lineage: Eukaryota > Metazoa > Chordata > Aves > Passeriformes > Scotocercidae > Horornis > Horornis vulcanius. The sequence continues at coordinate 8,797 of VZUA01044494.1, forward strand.
CCAATTAAAAATGGCTTCACATATTACTAACACTTTATTTAAAACATTTTCTAATAGCAAATACAGTTTGAAGGATTTTTTTTTGAGTGTTAGTTTATTAAATATGCTCCTGTGCATAAACCATTATTGAAAATAAGAAAAGACTGTTGAAGACCTGCAGTTTTCTCCTCCATTGTATGGGAGTGTGCAAATTGGTGGAGGAATAATATCTGCTTTGCACTTTCCTATGCATCTAAATTTAAATAATATAAATCATACACAAGTATTAAGAATGTTCATACTGATGCTTCTGTGGCAGCTTTTGATAAAATGAAGGATTTATTTGGTTTGTAACTTTGATAATATTCACTTTTAAATGCAAGAGAATTAAATTACCACTGTTTGTGTAGTGATGGTAGTGGACTCTGTCTAGCTATACCTGTGAATACTATCTTCAAAATGGCTTTTATGAGGAGAATAAAATGTATTGCCTTTTACATAGAATTTCTGAGAATTCCTAGCCTAAAAAAAACTCCAGCAGCATTTAAACTACTTTGGAGCAGCAGCTCTCCTTTGAAAATGTATTTTAGTAGCAGCTGCATTCCAGCTTTGGTTGTCTCTACTGCTGTAGTGAAGGTGAGTAATATTTCATTAACCTGTATTGACATTTGCTGGAACTCGCCCGTGTTCTTGCAGGTTCTGCAGGACATACTTGACTTTGATACCAAGGGATAGTTAATATTCAAAAGAAATGTGATTTGGTGGAAATGAGGGGTCACCTTTTGTGTCACTCTTTGTCATCTGCTTTGGTAGCAGGAGGATGCATTGGCACAACAAGCCTTTGAGGAGGCTCGACGACGAACTCGTGAATTCGAGGATAGAGACAGGTCTCATCGGGAGGAAATGGAGGTGAGGGTTTCACAGCTGCTGTCAGTAACTGGTTAGTACTTTCCCAAAACTTAAGATTGTTTCCATTTATTTGTCTGTTTGTACAATGTTGTGTGTTTTGTTTGTTCAGTGCTGTTATATAAAAATTGCAAAATGCATTGTTTTTTACTCTTGTGAGATGGATTTCAGGTTTTTAAAGCTTTGATAAGAATTCTCTGATCCGGTACTTTTTTCCTTTCTGTAGATGGTCTTTTCTGTGGGTACTTAAGCTGTAAAGACATTTATTCAGAGAATTGCCATTTCTTTCTGAAGTGATACTTTGATAGTTGAGAGAGGGATCTTTTGCCTCGTGGATTTCTCATGAACACAGAAAAGTCTTTGGGAGCTGCGGGGGCATAATTTTGGAGCTTGTTTTCCCCACGTTGTGGGAAAAAATTACCAGCCAATTTAATCAGATGCCACAGTCTGCTTTCTTGTACAGGCTAGTTTTATTGTCTTCTTACCTTTTTCATACTGGTGGGAAGTCTCACTCCTTTTTTCCACTGGTTTAGTTTCCCTGTCTTTTTTTTTTTTTTTTTTTTTTTTTTTGCTTCTTCAGGGCCCCACAATCTTGAATCTTGTTCTTTCTTGATGAAAGCAGAAATTACTGGGATTGAGAAGAGAAGAGCCAGGAAAGGGAATGGAAACCAGCTGCTCTGAGATGTCAGACAGGCAAGAGCTGTAAGAGGACAAGTAATAATACATAAGGGGAGTTGGCAAGTTAAGTCAGGCTGCAGGTCAGGAGAGAATAGGGAGAACACAGAAAGGCTTTCAATTTCTTTCCCTTACTAATGCTGTTTCTTACTTCCTGCTTCATCAGTACAGCCTGATTTAACTGTAATCAAATATGATCAGTCTGCTGGTTCTATGGTTTTTTTAAATTTGATTATTGCTAAGCTACTTTTATTTTTGGCATCCTTTCTGATAATTGGGATGATCAGACAGACTTTCTTCCCTTCCAACTACAACTGGAAGGCACTGAGCATGAGAATGAGAAGGAACAGATAGGCACAGAGGATAATATCTCTCTCTTTGAAGTGGCTGGAGTATGTCTCCTTGCAAACACTGCTGCAGCCAGGTCAGTTGTCAGCTGTGACAGAGGTAAAATCCTTGCATTGGAGGCCTTGCTACCTCAGGATTCTTGGATCAGCAGCTGGCTTGCCTGAATAATTCTGTCACAGCATAGCTAGAATCACAGAATCACCATGTTGGAAGAGACCTTCAAGATCATCAAATCCAGCCCAGCCCTAACACCTCAACTAAACCATGGCACTGAGTGCCCATCCAGTCATTTCTAAACACTTCCACCACCTCCCTGGGCAGACCGTGGCAGTAGAATGAACCTGCTTGTAAGTTCACTTCAGAAGGAAGATAGAATTAGCTTTAAACTGTTCATGAAGACCTGTGCCAGCCTGCTTTAGTTTTAAAGACAAAGTAGGAACTTTAGGTCCAATCTTATGTCTTTGATCTCAATGTACTTAGAACTTTTCTTATATATTCTCCTTGCACTGTGCTCTTCATCCCCTTTCCTCTTACTACAGAGAAGCCATGTGCACGCTGAAGGTTAGAAAAGAATGAGGCTTCCTGAAATAACTGCTGGAATTCTGAGAGACTTAATTTTCCTCCAAGTGTAGAAAACACTTACTTGCAGCTAGGCTGTGCAAAAACACTATTTCAATTTACGGTGAGGGTGAGGTAATACTGAGTATCTGGGGCTTCGTGACAGACATCAAAACTCATGACACCAAGACACAAAAGGCAACCTGCTTGACTGTCTACAAGAGCTGGATTCAATAACTTCTGAAAACACTCTTGCTTTTAATAAGGCAGAAGGCAGTTGCTATTAAGTGATGTCCTTATTAGCTATTAGTACCCATTTTCTCTTGAAACAACAATAGTTGTTGTCCCAACTCTAAAGCACTGGTGTAGATCACCTACAGAAAGGAAGAAAAGAAAAAATTACTGACTTGAAATATGTTTAAGTAGAATGAAAAGTACTATTAAAGATTGTGTCAAATTTGTTATGTCAAATAGAAATCTTTAATAATTGCAATGCATAGTTTTGCATACTTTCCTATTTATTTTATTGTGTGTGTTTAGTATGTCTAACCAAGAGATTTTTTTCTTCCAGTACTCATAGGTCTATAATTGGTTTTTACATTTCAGTTTTCATTCCTGTGTTTGGGGTAGGATGTCCTGAATGTATATCTGAAATATTTAGAGACTTTTGTACTCTTGATCTTAGGACTGGATAAAAATTAGGATTTTTTTTGGATAAGACGGGAGAGAACAGAAATAGACTTACAATGCATTCCTAAAGAGGAGTCAGGTTTCCATATCATTCATTGTTACCCTTACTTTCAATCCAATGCAGCATTTGGGCAGAATCAAATGAGCTTTAATCAGTAAGCACTTGGTGTTCATGATCCTTGTACTGAGTTCTCAATAGAAAGTGATGCATAAAAGTGCATTCCCGTGCTTGTATTTGTGGCCTGTATTGAATTTTCTGATGCTGACATGCTCAGTCAGCTTGGAAATCCAGTTTGTCAGTGGCACCCTTCTGATGATTGCATTGCTGACAGCTGCAGAAACCTTAATCCAGACTGCCTTGTGCTCTGTTTCTGTAATTTCAGTGGAGCCAACAGTATCTTTGGTTTCACTACAGAGATGGTACTTGAAGGCTTTTATATGGAAAAAGCCAGTTCTATGTGTGCTGAGTGAATTTTTATGTATGTTATGCTACACACAAATGAAGATACTTTCCTTGTGATCAGTTTAATATGATTTCTATACAGCTTTCATCCTTACTAAAGGTTTAGATTTTTCTTTTCTGCCATGCTTGGCATGGACAGTAAAACTCAGAATTGGCAGATGTGGAACAGGATCTCATCAGTGTTAATGATGGTTTTAAGAATTGCAACACTGTAGAAGATCAGGATATTTCTGACAGTAGAATTGCAGCTGAAATGCCTTTAATAGAGACCAGATTCTGCTTCAGTGGGGGAGGGAAGGGGAATCCTGCAATATTCCACCCACTCCTACCCAAAACAGAGGCGCCAGCTCTTTGGAAATATTTATCCATCCAAAGCCTGGCAGCATATGAAAATGATCAGATTCAAGTCTTTATTTATACAACTTTCTGGGTAAAAAAGATTCCCTATTCTGTGTCTTTCCGTAGACTTAAAATGAAGTCTGTAGACTTAAAATTCCCAATATAGGAGTGATCAGTGAACTCTTTGAAAACAATGTTAAAGTGTCTTATGTGTGGCAGTTGGAT
>VZUA01044494.1:14955-36719 GCA_013401035.1 Horornis vulcanius
TGTTAAAGTGTCTTATGTGTGGCAGTTGGATTTTAGAATGGTGATGCTTTGCAAGGGGAAAAAATTGCAAGTGCAGTAACAACTTAGAAATTATCACTTTGTTAATTTTCATTTAAGTATCCTAAAAAAACCCCAACCAATTAAAAAATTTCCCCCTCTGAAAAAAAAAGGCAAAAAACTCCCTTCAGGGTATTGTAAGGTTTGTTTGTTGTCTTTTCATCATATAGAACCCTTCCATTCTAGTTTAGCACACCAGATCTTTATTTTAATGAACATATTCTTTGCATCTGAGGGCATCTGAGGTGGGTTGTGCTTGAATTTTCAAAGGTGATTATGTTTTTGTGCAATTACAGCACTCTGTAAATAGGGTGGGAGTGGATTTGGGAATTTTCATTGAAGTTTTTAAGCACCTCTGAGTTGCACTGTATTCTATTACATTTTTAACACAGTTTGTTTTGAATACAAGATGCTTCTGAGTTTTTATATCAATTTGTATAGCTCAGTTACATCAGATACTGCAAATCCAGCCCCACTGTCCAGGATTTTTTTGTTTCAAAGATGCTTTTGAAGTCAGTGAGTGTTCTTAGTGCCTTCAAAATTTATTAGGTATACCAATGGCTTTTACTTTTACAAAAATGTTGGCATGCTGAGGCAGTAAATGTTTAATAATACACATTAAGAAAGACCTTATCCCCATTTAAAGATTATTGTTAAAAAAAGTAAGGTGTATGAAGTATTTGTATGTTCCCCTTTGCCATACTAGAAGAGAAAGGAGACTAAAGGGATGTTGGTGAGGCAGATGTTTAATTTTCACTGTCTTTATCTTCTTGTGTCACGGTTGAGAGAGTCAGTACGAGTGTCTCTGGTGTGGTTTCACTATGAATGACCAGAGTTCAGTGTCAGGATAAGGTGTTCTGCAGAAATTATTGTGAAGTTGCTGTCTAGACGTGAACTTCCAGGAAAAACTTTTGCTTGTTTTTCAGTCTTCTGGCATAGTGGCACTGTGCAAAACTATTACACTGTCCAGAATGGCTGGGAGAGATTTAAACAGCCCCTAGTTGGTGAAATTAGAATCTATTGGAAGAAATGTCCCATGTTCAGTGCAGAAAAGCCGCAAGCAGGTGCCTCCTGCCAGCTCTTTGCTGGAGCAGATGGCACAAAACAGTGGATTTTCAAGGGGTGGGTAAAGAGAAGAGGCCCTCTGGTGTGTTGCTGAGTGCAGGTGGGGGTATTTTGTGAAGGTTTGTTTTGTACAGACAAGCTGTCATTTTAGACTTGCAGTGATGTGTGTGAGTGCGCAGTTTTGTCCAGCTGTGTTCCTGCAGAGCTTGGCTAAGGATGTCCCCATGGCTTTATTTGGGGATGGGCTGGATCTGTTCTCAGTCTTCCAATATAATTTTTTCAACCAGTATTTTTGAAATGTCATATTTTTCTACTTTGTGTTCATTTCCTATGTTACTGCCGTGCTCTTTATTTTAGCAACACTGTGAGTAGAGACAAAGTGGTTTGCTGTCCCTAAAACAGTCTATTCTAGCAATGTCTGTTTGTGGTCTTGTGCTAAATATAAATTACATTAATGGCTAAGCAGAGCCATTTTGGGAAACTGTATGAAATTCCCATTTAAAAACCTTCATTTTGCTGAAACAAAACTCCGTTTTGGAGCCTTTGTTTCTTCCAGAAGCAATCCCTCTCAATACAAAGCACCAAAAACTCCCACCAACCCCACCCTTTAAAAAGTGCTGGAGTAAAAATTTACCTAAATTTTAAACACTGTGTCCTGCTNTAAAGTAGTAGGACTTTCATGTTCTTCCCAAGGTTCTAGACAGTGAAATTATTCTCCTTTTCTTAATTTTTTTCTAAGATGAAACTCCTAGTGTAAATAAATGCTCTAACTAATTATATTTTTCTCAAATATAATTGGCTTCAGAAGAAAGTATAGTATTACAATTAGTATGTGGGGACTTTTTTGTTTTTAATTTTGCTTGGNTGCTTGGGGATTTTATAAAAAAAAAAATCTCACCAGACTCTCAGATTTTAAAGTTTTTTTTACTTATTAATCTGGAATGAATTTAATTAGGGTTTACTGTACATACTCTTCACACTGACAATGACAGAAAAATAGTATAACCTTTAACACAGCTTTTTGGATATGAAAGAAATCCAAACTTAATTTTTTATATGCAGTGGGCAGTGTAGACTTGGTATATGCTTGTATACAACCTTAAATAATTTGTTTAGATTCAGGATGGATAGAGCATAACTTAGAAAGAGGCATTAGAGTGGGAGTGCGTTGCCTCAAAAGGTTCTGCAATGCCCGTCCAGTACAAGTAGGCCAGATAAGTTATGACTGGTTTGCTTCACAAGAACTTAAATAGTTGGTGGTTGTGCAAAAGTGCTACGGAATGCATAGATCAGAAAAACAATTTGTGCTGTACAGAATCAATGCTGACTGTAGGACGGAGGAGATCAATCTTGCAAATCAGGGAGTACTGTAATATAAGCGTCTTCTTTCAGTCAATGAAGGTTAGAAAGGGGCTGAGCAACAGAGGAATACTGTCTGGAGGCAATCAATATTAATTATAAATTTATAACCTTTAGACCAGCTTTCAAACAATACTTTCTAAAAGGGAGCACTTCAAGCTTTTTTTCTCTTGGAAAAGAAGTTTTAAATGAAAGTAAAAATTTTAGTCTCTGCTCGAAGCTCTTTAGAGCTCCCTATTCCTGCTGTGCTTTTTCCTTCCTTGGCTTGCCGTGACCTTGGTCCAGTTACCAGTTTGGGGCAGCAAATACCTTCATAATAGCTTTTAAACAAAGATGCAACCATTGCAAAGATTTCAGGTGAGAGTGTGCATGGGGATCAGGAAGCAGATGTGCAGCTTGGCCTGGAGATGTTCTGGAGCTCTCTCACAGCCTGTGGCAGAGTGAGCTCTGCAGGTAACACAGTTCATGTGTGTTTTCAGTCTGTTTCTAGGAAGTAGATAGGAGTTTGAAATGAAGTCTTGATGGAGGTAAGTGCTAAATAACTCTTAACAATGGCCTTTGTCAGGAGGTTGGGTTTTTTTTTGACTTTCAGTGAGCTTGAAAGACAATCTGAATGGAAATAGGACTAAAAAGAACATTGGGTAGATTTCATGGCATTAATAGTTCTATAGTTACTTCAGTCTAACATCCAGATCTCTTGCCAAGTTTGAGAGACTGTTTTCCATTATTTGCATAATTTAAGTGGTACTTGACATTATAATTAAGAAAGATCAAGGCTGCTTCTTCCCAGGTTCAGTAAAAAGGAGAGCTGATAGCAAAATGGATGTTATGGGCAGCAAACAAAGCAACTGCAGAGATTGGATCCAGGCCATGAAGTCTAATGCTGATAGCTATGCCTGCTAGGAATGTGGTAAAGATCATATCCCCTCTGTCTGCCAGTGGCTCATGGATGCAGTATGTAGTGGTGCTGCTGTGGCTGAAGTTCTGAGAAGTGAAGATTGAGAGTCTCTGTGCAAGGCCCCCAGAGACCAGAAAGCACGTGGGCTGTTTCATCAGGCTGTGACCAAAGAAGTTCTATTATATATTAGTTGACATTCTCACTATGCTGTAGGGCCCCTGTTTTGCTGACTCCAGTTCTGAGAAGGCTGAGTTTCTCCTGCCTTCTGTTGAGTGAGGGTTACTGGAGGCAGGGCCAGCATTTTGAGCCATGTTCAAATCTCTGTGGGAGAGGCTGTTATTAACCAGCAACTCAAAGAGTTTTCAGTTCATTGCTTTTCTTGCTGTGGCTCTGCCTCAGATACCAGGACTAATGTGAAGGTGTGCTTGATTGTAACTGGTCATTTTTCTGAGTATTGCTCTCTTTATTTCGGGGTGGGGGTGCTTATTTGGGAGTTTGTTATCCTGTGGTTGTATACTTTTTAGAAAAGTATCTGCAAAGTATTCTCAGGTTTGGTTGGTTGGGGTTTTTTTTTTAAATCCCTTCTCAGGAGATTGGCAGTCCTAAGAGATTCCAAATGTTCACTGTTTAGTTTTTCATAGCATAGCCTGATTTTTCACTTATTTAGTAAATTATAGATGGCAGATGCCAAGGCACATAATGCATCTGCTCTGTCTGTTTCAACAGGACAGAGCTGCCAGAATCCAATTAAAGAATTGCAGTGGAGTTGTCCATGGAGAGACTTTATTTTGGCTATTCTTTTTGTGACAGCCCTTCTTCAAATTAGCTCCCTCTTCCTTCCCTCATCTTCACCTGTGTCCCAAGTTGTATATGCAGTGGATATGGTTGTAGTTGTCATTTTGCTGTGTGGTATTCTGAAGTCCCAATTTTCCTTGCTGTTTTTTTAAAGGGATTCATAGAAAGGGAGGGCCATCTTCATGGCAGCCCTGTCCATCCTTACTAAATTTGCTTCCAACTTTCTCAGTTCTGCTTTCTCAGAGCTATCATGTAAACCACACAGTGGAACTGCATTATCTTTTCCTGATGAGCTCATGTGGTAAGAGGAGTTGGTTTCCTTAGGTATGTTTGAGCCCTCAAAACATGGCACAGGAAGGAGGTAGTTAGAGATGCTTTCTTAAAGTCAGTTTAAGGAGTTTTGTTGGCACAGTTGGAAGTAAAATAAGCTTCAGTGTGGGGCAGGATGGAGTGGCTGGAGGGGGAGGATGAGTTCTTGGCTGCTGGAGGAACTGCTTATGTGCCACCTTCCTTATTGCCCACTTGTATTCCCTTTGTACCCCAGTAACAGATGTAAAGCCTCCAGTGTGGTTCTTGTTCAGAAAAGTCAATGGTAAAAGTTACTGATTTAATGATTCCAAGCTATCTAGTTTATTGAGAAGAAAAATATGACACAGATATTACTGCATCATACTCTTGATAGGACTTTCAGTCCATTCCCCTTAGCCTATATTTAGGCTTGGGAGAAGCTCGGACATCAGAGGTTAAAGAGCTGGTGTGAGAGGTACTATAGGGACACTTTTTGTGTTTGTTTACTCTTGAGGCTTCTCTTTTTTGCCAGTCATTACCCCCATGGTACCAGCACTATGAGTTCAGCGTGAATAAGTCTAGAGTAGCATGTGATAGGAGGCTTTGAAATTATTTTTTGCCAAATACGTTCCTGCCATTCTTTCAGCTGGTCATCACACTCTCTCCAGGGTTAGAGGTTTTCAATGGCTTGTGGCCAGTTACAATTCCTTCTGCATTGCAGAAGATTTGCATGGCTTCATGTGCTGAAAGCTGAGTGCAAAGTATTTTTCGGTGTTGAAACTCCTGATGTGTCCATCGTGTTAACTCTTCTGTTCCTGGATATTTGGAGGAAAACTGGCGATGTTGGTTAAAATACATTCATTTTTAGGCTAATTCCAGCTCTGGTGGGATCTGTGTACTAATTACAAGTTTCTCAGAAACAAGTATTTGTTATCCTTCCACTAAATAACAGAAGAAGAACATATGAAGTAGTGCTTCTTCAAACTTAAAGTCAACATTTGACTGAAAAAATGAAATACGCGGAGAAAAGATGAATAACTGCTGTTTTCTCATGGCTCATTAAGCATGACTCATAGCAGTGTATTCCATTTCCCAATGGCAAAGATAGATGCATCTTTCTTAATTGAAGCAAGTCTCCTTAATCCTTTAGAAGCTGAGCTCATTATTCACTGAGAGTAATACTGGTGCTTTTGCATGGCAGCAAAAAGTATGCATTTCAAAAATTACAGCAAAAAACTGCAATTTAGAGGATTGACTAGGTATGCTGGGGAGTACAGGACCCCCAGTGGTGAGAAGTCTGGAAATTGCTGGTTTACATCTATAAAAGGGAAGTTTTAGCTTCCTGTAATAGACTGAGGAGAACTAGCAGATACTACCCTACTTGATAGTCACACTCTTCCTACACGGGGGTGTTAAGGCTCTCACGGCATTTCTTATGGAAGTTGTGTTTTGCCAGTTGTGGACAAAAATAGCACCCAGTGCTTCTTGCTCCACAATGTGCTTCCTGTCTTAGTGCAAAGGGATTTTTCTAGTCTTTACCGAGCATCTTTTATTTTTTGTATTTTCCTTTCAGCATACAAAGCACAGCTGTAGTTGTACACTGTGCACGTAGTGCCCTGGTAGAAGGGTTGTGAGTGCTAGAACAAGCCTGCTTCACACGTTTGTCTTTTTGCACAGCAGCAGCACGAGGAAAGGAGGGTGCCTGAGTCAGAGCTGTCATTCCAACATGTTGCAGTTGCCTGTGTAAATCCCCACTTACTGAATTGCAAAATTACACCTTTATCCACACACACTGTTGTAAGATATTGTAATGACTGCTTTTGGTAAATTTGAGGGTCATTTGTCATGCCTTTTGCATATCACTTGAAAGGGCAAATCTGGTAGTTGTTCACTAGTGGCTTCTGCAAACTCTACAAGTAGCAATGAGGTCACAAATCATGCAAATTCTTTCATATGCTTTGAAAGAAAAGGCCACTTTAAGCAAAGCATAAATGCAACCATATGCTCGTATCTTGGAGCCTTCACTGAAATTTGACAATAAAATTGCTGTGCATATGATTTGTTTTCTGAAGAAGAAACACTGTTGTTTTTAGAGCAGTAGTGTAGCAGCAATTAACTTGCTGGTCTTTTCTAGTTAAATGTAAAAATGTTTTTCGAGTGCAAAATTGGTAGAAGTAAGATTTTGGTAATTCTTAAAGACAGTGCATGTCTTTGTTTCCTTTTAGAAGAAAGAGGCAGCAGTAAAACCAGAAGAAATCTTGTTACAGTCTGTTCATTAGAAGGGTATGCAAAGTAGAACTGTTGCTGTTTTGTTAATCTTGGTACAACTCTTAAATTAGCCTGGCAGTATCTATTCAGACTTGATGAACAGCCATTTCATATTAAGAAAATCTTTACAGTAGAGATGACTTTTCTGTTGAAGGAAAAAGGAAGTGTGGGCTTTCTCTCAGTGATTTTGATAGTCAAAGCTGAATGATTTGGGTTTTGGAAATGATGTGAAAAGTTTAATTAAGTGCTATCTTCTAATACTTTGTATCTCTACAAAGAGGACAATGTGCTGAAGTTGTTTCAAGAGCCTAAAGGAATATGCCCTTGAACACTTAAAATCATCAGTGCTGTATGGTGATTAGAGGAGTTTGCTTTAATGTGATTCCTCAGAAAGATTACTGAGAAATCTGTGGGTTTGTGCACCAGCAGTGATGTTGGTTGTCACCTTCAGATTTCTTCTGCAAGCAGGAGAAGCAGATTGTTCCTTCAAAGTACAGCTAGTGCAGAAAAACAGAGCAAATAGATTGGCTCACTCCTAATTATCTAAAGTGCAACCAACACTGAATACATAAATGTAGTAGGTAGCAATTGTGATATTTAAGTTAGTGGAGGTGTTTTTAAAGCAATAGTGGCAATGTGACCACTAAGGACAGTGCAGGAGGGAGCTGTCTGTTCTGGAAACCTGCTCATTGCTAGAGGGATTTATTGAATGAACTCCATGTGCATCAGAAAGGGACCACTGCACATGAAAGGCAAATAACTTTAAGTTGGCTTTTTAATAGGAGGAGGAAGCAGCAGTTCTCTGTTTGGGTGCAGCTAACCTAGTGAACTGGGAGCATGCAGTTAGGCAGACAAGAATGGTAGACAAGAGAGGAAGAAGTGAACAGAGAAAGAGAAGTCTAAGTTGGAAAAAATGGTGTCAGCAGTGCATGCTAGAGGGTCTGGGAGTGAGCAGGCTCTGCCCACTCACCCTTTGGAATGGGAGTGCAGCAGCAGCAGGCTGTGAGCTGGGGCAGCTGCTGTGCTGGTGGGGAGGCTTCCTCTCTTTCAGTAAATGTGACTCAGAAGAGCCCAGGGAACACCAAAGAGCAGCACTTGTGCCCCTGTTAGTCACAGTTCTGTTGAAGTACTCAACAGAAGTGTTGTTGTTCACTGTGGTGGTGCTTGAAGGGTATTTCAGTGCCACAGTGCCTGGGTTAAGGCTATTCCCCAGTCTTTCAAGAACATAGGAAAAGTCTTTCAGAACAGGGAAGTTGTCACTGGTTTGCATTTTCTCAAGGCCCTGAATATGGCAGGTTATTGCAGCTGATGAAGCTGATGGAGCCACTTGAAATAAAGCCTGTGTAGTGATACCTTCCACCAGCTGAGAATGTGGCCTGAGACTGGGTCATGTGGTAGTTACAGGCCATGGTGCCAGCTATTCACTCTGTAAAACCTTAAATAAAAGTGCTGGTGCTAAAATGCCTTAAAAACCAGCTAGCATGTACTAGAGATGTTCTCAGAGTCGAAGTATTTGCTTTAAAATTTCAAGGAAATCAATGTTTTTAAATATTTACGTGCAGCATTTTTGTGTGCTGTACCTGTGTACAGGTAGAGAAAGTAGATAGCCTTGTTTTTTACTGTGACTGACTATACTTATCTCCCTCTATGCAATGTCATTAACTCAAACTGTTTAACAAAATAATTTGTTTAAAGGAGAACTTATATTACTTTTGTTTTAATACGGGGGTGCAATAATTTGTTAGAGTTTTCTCAGTTTGTTAACTTTGCAGGTGCACCGAAGAAGAAAGCAGTAAAACCCAGCTTTTACAAGGTGTTAAAATGTGTCTACAGCTATAGATTACATTATGCTCATGTGTTACTTTAAGTCTCTTGATTCTAGCAGGAGCTAAAGTAAATGTGTCCCTCATAAAATTATCTGGAGATGATGTGATGTACTCTATCTCATATTGTAGCCTTTCTCCCTAAAACTGGCAGAAAAGGTTAGCAGAAGGGAATTTCACAGGAAAGAAAATTATTTTTAGAAGAAGAGATACAAAACTGTTACCTAACTATTGTGGGAGTCTCTTGCTGATCACCAAAGCAATGTTTGAAGGCTGGAAGGGTTGTGGGGAGGCACAGCAGGCTCTGAGCCCCTCAGGGACAGGGCAGTGCTGGGCTGCCAGACCCACAGCCCTCCTCTGAGAGCCTGCCTGCTTCAGGGCATAAACTGAATCGGAGGGGGAAAGAATGATTTTGACGTTAAAAATTACTGCTTTGCTTACTGCTTGAATGGTAGGATTCCTGCCTTAAATTGGTTGTGGTCTTAGCTGTGTTAATAGAGTGGATAAAGTAACTGATCATTTCATGGTTGCTCATCCTCAGTGTGTGTTTGTTAATGCAGGCAAGAAGACAGCAAGACCCTAGTCCTGGATCTAACCTGGGGAGTGGTGATGATCTCAAACTACGTTAATCAGCGGCAGCAGGCGTCCCACGGGTCTGCACACGTGCATTGCTTCTACTTGGCAAAGGATTGAATAAAAGACCAGAAACTGTGATAACTGGGTATATTATGGTCTGTTTCCTGACCTGCGGCAGTCCAAGTCACCACGAACTGCCATGGTTTGCACTATGTTTATGTTACAATACCTGCATTTCCCATTTTAAGCATGTAGGCAGTGGCAATTCGAAATTTTGTTTTTCTATGCAAACTTATTTTTGTTGGCACTATTTTAGTGAAATGGAAACTTATGCAGCTATAAAACCATTTTTCTCAACTGTAATAAAAATTGTCACTTAAAAATAGGTCAAGATATTACAGATTTAGAACAACTTTTTTTGGTTTGTTTTTGGGGTTTGTTTTTTTTTTTTTTTTTGTAAACTGCTGGAAGCCAATGCATTCCAAGCTTAATTTTTTGATATGGGCTTTTGGAATTTTGATTGTCTCTATTATGTTCCTGCTTTATTTTAGATAATGCATTCTTATCTTTCTTTCAGTTTTCTTTTTTCTAAATTTGCAAGACCTTCTTAAAACTGCTGACATTATTTTACATTATTTCCAAGCTAAACCCAGTGAATCAGAGCTGTTGGAATCAGTTTTCAAACTTTGTGGGTTTGTAAATGTGTTACATTTGCAGTATTCGTTTAACTGCTAACAATTCATTGGTTCCACTTTTAAAATTATAGAAATCTTAAAATGTATATTTTCACACATTAATGCATTCTGCCCTGTTATGTGTCTTAGATTTTATTTTGTTCCAAGTGAGTTTGGGTGGCTGTTATACCCTGTATATAGTGCTTTACTGAAACTCAGAGGAAGTCGCAGGCTGGCTTCTGTTTTATTCAGGGATTTTTTTAACTAGTTCTTCAGAGGGATACTGCAACTCCACAATCAGATTCAACAGCGTTTAAACTGGGAACAAAAGTGATCAGCTGCCAAGGTGATATATATTAAATCATGTTTAAGATAACTGCTTTAAGTATATTTTATATCTTAGGCTTTTTGTAAAGTTGTGCTGAATGGTGAAAAGCTGAGAGGAGCTTGTGTGCAGGAGTCTCATACTGCACATAGGCCCCTTCTATTAAATCTTATGCAAATTAAGACTGTTGCAGTATATATTGCATTTTCTAACAGGGTAAGATTTGGGATGAATTAATGTATGAATTAATCTTGTTTTATTTGGGGTGATGGTGGACATGGACATGCTCCAAAGGTTTCATTGCATCCAATATTTGAAGAAAATTGATTAGAAATGTGATGTCATTTGGCTTTGTTAAAATGTGGTGCTTCCTGTACAGCCTGATTGATTAAAAATGTCCCTTAAATACCTTTTTAAAATAAGGGATCTGAATCCAGTATTTTAAGAATTATTTTAAAGGTCTATATGGTTAGAACAGTTAAATCATTGTTAAATTCTATAATTAAGACAATTATACATTCCTCATTAATGGCAAAACAATTGATGCAAAAGAGGTCTTGCAAAAATGTAAGCAGATGTCAATGTGAAGGAGAATCTTTGTATGTTAATAATATGAATATTTAACATTCACTTAAAAATGTCATTAACTGTAAACTGTGAGAATGTCATCAAATAGAAATATTTTGATACTTCAATTTAAATGTGATTCACCTGAAAGATAATCTTTTTCACTCTGTGGCCACGTATTCTTCTTGCTCTTCTTCCCCCAAAGAAATAATTTTTCTAAAGTGTTTCTGCAAAGAGTTATTTAAGGGACACACGCATGCATCCGCACGCATCCCTAGCCTTGGATCTTCTCTGCCATCTGTGTATTTTTGATGGAATAGTCTGAAGATTTATTTTAAAAGGTTTTCCTAACGTTTCAGACAGTGGTTTTAAACCATAAGTACACAGGAAATGATGCTATCAGATATTAACGTTGCTATCTCTGTAAATACTGAACCTTCCCTATCATCATTTAGCATTCTGCTGCTTTCCGTATCTTAATGCTGGCATTAAGATCACAGCCCTTACCCTCTGCTGGTTAGTGCAGACTTTTTAAAGTGCATTTTAAGTTATTGATGCAATTTGATATTTTTCATAATTTCTATTTAAACTGAAGTTGCATCATCTTTCTTGAATTCATCTCCTGTAAGAGTTGCCTTAAGCTACAGGATTGCTTTTGCTACTTTTTGTGTTGTATGTTTAACTTTCATAATAAACTTCTGTGTAGTGAAATCAAGGTGCTGTCAGTTTATTTGACTCCGTGGTAGTCCCTTCTGATGTATTTTGTTTAGGTGCAAGGCTGCCTTGGTGTCCGTGGCTAAAGCAGTGGTGACATCCAGTGGTCACTTATTTAAGTGACCGCCCTCCTCCACTGTGTTCAGCTGCTGTCTGGGAGCAGCCTTTAATTAAAGGGTCTGCACTGGGGAATACGTGGATTTTGCTGCCCTGAAACTCTAGTTTCTTACAACTGATGTGCCCTGCTTACTCTGGAAGCATGGATGTGCTCCAGGGGCCCCAAGCAAGGGGCTGTGTGTGCTTACAGAGTGCTGTTTGTGGGCACGCTGTGAGAACAGCCACCAAACCTTGTTAACTGTGCTGCTTTGGGCAAGGGGGGAACCAGGGGAATTCCAGGTGTAAGTTCAGGAAATGGGGAAATGTGGTAAAGTTCTGTGGGGAAAGTATGAATGTTGTATGCTACACCTGAAAACCTTCTGAAGCTGCTAAAATATATAACTTTATAGCTAACACTGACACACTGAAGACAGTGGTTAAGTACTGAAATCAGGTAGAGGATTACTTGTTTCATAACAATGCTTTAGGAACATTTATGTGCAAAAGGATAATGAGTAACCTTATTTTAGACTTTTATTATCTGGCTGTGAACAGACCGGATGGCACCAAAGAAAAACAGCACTGCTGTGACCTGTGGCTTTCCTGGAGATGTTCTTCAGTGTGAAAGGGGAGGTAGCTTTTAAAAGAGACAAAGGACAAACTATGTTGCTGTGCTTCTCTTGCTGAGGGCAAATGGTGTCTGTCAGCTGCTGCAGGCTCTGCTGTCCAGGCAGTGTTTTAAAGTCATCTATAGAGAGCTGCTCCTAAAGCTGTTGGGTAATTTGTCCATTTACCTGCAAACTCATGGAAGGATTCACTTATGAGCCCAAGGTACATCACAAGTGGATGAGTACAGTACTTGTACAGCCTTTTCTTGGCTGAAGGTAAAGGACAGAGGCACTTTGTCCTCTGGCTCTTCCTAGATGGAATTTGCCTCTCAGTATGTGACTAGCAGAGGGAATCTGAAAATCTGCCTGCATGAGGCACATGCAGCAGAAAAGAATTTTAAAAGCATTACTGTCCAGTGCCTTAACTAGCATGGCTTAGGGGTGGCTGTCCTTGATGTGGGAGTGAAGAACACTGCAAATGCTGGAGCTTATTGGAATTGAGAAGGATGTCAGGACCTGGAGCCTGACCACAGCAGGTGAGGTATGGTCACTTCCAGCTGGGTTTTTTAACCTCCTGCTCCTACATGACCTCTTCTGAACCCAAGAGAACACAGAGTATTAACTGTTTCTCAGAATTCTGAAGTAGTTCGGGTTGAAAGGGAGCTTAAAGCTCATCTAGTTCCAACCTCCCACTAGGGAGGTTGCTCAGAGCCCCATCCAACTTGGCCTTGAATGCTTCCAGGGATGGGGCATGCTTCTGTGGGCAACCTCTGCCAGGGCCTCACCACCCTCACAGGGAAGAATTTCTTCCTGATACCTAATTTAAACGTCTCCTGTCAGTTTGAAGGCATTTCCCCTTGTCCTGTCAGTCCGTGCCCTTGTCAGAAGTCTCTCTCTGGCCTCTGCTTACTGGGAGAGCTCTAAGGTCTCCCTGGAGCCTTCTCCAGGCTGAACTCTTGTCTACACAGGAGAGATGTTCCAGCCCTCAGAGCATCTTTGTGGTCTCCTCTGGGCTTGCTCCAGCAGGTCCATGTCCTTTTGTTAAGGACCCCAGAGCTGAATGCAGCATTGCAGGTGGGGTTTAGTCCCTTCACTGAAGTCCTCAAAACGTGGATAAACACGTTTCTCTTGAGGGAAACAGCAGCTGGGCTGGGCTCATGGTCCCCTTTCTGAAAGCAGAAAACTGAGAAAATGAACTGTGAGTGAAAACAGCAGCTTTTCTGTTCCTGCAGATCTACGATGGTTTGTCTAATAACAAGCCTTGTTCAGGTAAGGGCTGGGAAGTCAGATGAAGATGTGGTTTCAGAGAACTCCTGAACTGCATGGCCTGGGATGATCTTGGCAGGACTTCTATATATTTTTTGTTTGCTGTTAGTTCAGGACTCCACACTGTCACAGATGTATTAAAGAATCCATCCTGTCTGCACAGAAATAGGACCAATTTCTGTGAAGTTGCATTATTTTGTTACTGCGTTTCCAATGCAAATAAGAGAATGACAGAAATGGCTTCAAGGATGGGAATTGCAGTGAGAAGTTAGAGCAGAGTGAACATTTGCATGGGCAACATTTCTCATAGCTCATTTGCCTGACATCCTGTCTTCACACTGCCACCAAATGCAAATCCCAGGCCATGCATATTCATCAACTGCTGCACTGCTCAGAGCTGCTCAGGGTTTAAGTAACTATTAAATAGGTTTCTCAATTACAGGTTGAGATAAGTGAATTTTCAGAATTGCCTTGGGCTCATTTCTTGAAGCTCAGGAGTGAGAGGGGGGAAAAAGTAGCACAGAAGAGCTGAGTGCTGCCTCTCTGGTGCTGCCACCTGGCACAGCGGATGGCTGGGGAAGGGAGTGGGAAACCAGAACACTTCTTGCTCAGTTTTGTGCCTCTTACTGGGCCTGGTCCACAGTTTATCACAGCTGGTGAGACTTCTGACAAGCCTTTGTTGCTTCCCATAACTCTTCTGATATGTAACTGTTTTCTACCCTGTTGACTTGATGATGGGGTCCTGGAGGACATGGGTTTTTCTAGGGCTCCACTTGCTCTTGTTCTACAGGCTGTGATTCTCTGCTTTTCATAGGAACTGGTGGCTTTGCCACCTTTTCCCCTTCACAATCTTCTTTCTTCCCTGGAGCAGGTCATGGGTTTAACTTGAAAACCAAAAGATCTTCTAGAGATTTCTTTTTTCCTGACTTTTCCAGCTGTTTATCCACTGGCTTGCTGGGAGCGTCAGTCCCTCTGAGCCTTTCCCACCTGCATGCCCAATCCTTTCAGCTTTTGTTATTCATACCTTACAAAAACCCACCAAGGTCTAGGCATAGAGAAACAAGCAGTGTAAGGGAACCAAAGATTTTTGTCTGTGGGATACTCTTGTCTCTGATCACTTCCCATGTGACTGTTACTGAAGCAGATGACTGGGGTGGTTCTGCTGCTCTTGCAGGATTTTGGAAGAATTTCAGGGCTTTGGCCCCTGACAGCAGTGGTGCATAAGGGGAATGACCTCCTAGTGAAACCCTGGGAGTTCTAAGCTTGGAGGAGAGCAGAGAGGTTGGTGGAGGGAATGTGGGTTTGCTGCTGGATTGCAAACAAAGCTGTGGGGGAGACAACGCTTACCAGAAGGCAATTCTTAGTAAAGAGGCAGCTCTACACAGAAACCCCAGACTGGCCATCACCTCAGAGCCAGGAAGGCTGCTCACCACTTCCCAGAATGATGTGCCACCTACCCTGAGGAAGCACCAGCTCCCCTCCCACCCCACCAAGAGCTGAACAGCCCTGTCCTTCACAGCACTCCAGCCCCTGCTCCCTGATGGCCCCGGCACGGGGCAGCACCACGGTGAGACACCTGCTCTAGAGCTGAGATACTGCAATCCCCTTCCAGCATCATCCAGCCCCTCACTGGCCTTCCCCAGTTGCCCCAGCCAACCAGGGTTTGCCTCCAGCCTGTAGACACCTGGGCAGCCTGTCCATGGAGCCAGGAGCCTGTGCCCACAGCTCTGCCTCCCAGGAGGAGCAGGATAGTTGGGGATGCTTAGGCCTGCATCAGAGCCAGCTGAGATCCAGCTTCAGGTAACAGAATCATACAATGCCCAAGGCTGGAAAAAATCTTAGAGAGCATTTAGTCCAGCCCCCTGTGATGGGCAGGGAACCTTCCAGGTCATTTGCTCTGGCTGTGTTTGAGGTCTGGGGGCCAGGGTGAGGAGGGAAGGGAGGGACAGGCAGAGTTGTAAGCATAGACTGTCCCTGAGCTGCCTGGTGCTTGCCTTCTGCTCAGGTCAGAGCTGCTGCTGAGGAACCCCCAAACACTTTCTTGGCAGCGACAACCTCAGCCCAGAGCCACTTGGCGGATGCTCCCACACAGATGAGAGGACAGATCCTCTTTTTGGTTCTGCTTTCAGTTCTGCTCTGCAGAGCACATCTGGTGTAGGACTGCTGGGACCTGGTGCTGGTGGTCCAGTGGGCTGCGTGACTTTCTGAAACCACCAACCCCAACAAGGTGCCTACTCACCAGCTCCTTCAAACCCTCTCCACATCCAGAGCTCTGCATCCGGGGCAGGATGTGCCAGTGGGAGCACAGGGCACTGCACTGGGAGTGAGGCTCGAAGAGCATCTCTGTTGGTTTGACCCATCACAGCCTGTGAGTGAGATTCAAGTCACCCCCTCACTGCTTGTTCACCAGAAGTCAGTGACAAAATGGGCAGAGATCTTCAGGGGCTCTGAGAGGGCCCCTGCAGCTCTGACTCATCTCCCTTTAAATGATGAAACTTCAAGCACCAAGGCTGGAGCAGGCTGGTGTGGGGGACAGACCCTCCTCCCTCCTTCTCATACCATGCCCCATGGCCTTTCCTCATCATCAGCTGTGACAACAAATATCCCTTTTGGAAATATATCTGGAGGTGAAACTGAGCTGAGGTATCCCCCACATGTGCAGCACTCCTGGATCCATTAACCCTTGCAATAAGGGGTTTGGGGATTCTGTAGAATCCCCAAATAAATCTTCTTGGTTTGTTTGGGCTGTGGTGTTGTTTGTTTGTTTGTTTGTTTGTTTGTTTGTTTGTTTGTTTTATAAAATCTGTGCTTTAAATAACTTTATTTTTACAGAATCCCTGTGCTTTTTCCCCTGGGTAAATTTTTCCCACCAGTTTTCTATGCATGATTAAAACCCCAAGTGCCTGTCTGGGCAGCAGCCGAAGGCAGGATGCAGCGGCCAGTGGCTCCTGGAAGGACAGACGGTCCTCGCAGCAGCTGCAGCAGCCGCTGGCTCCGTGCTGACCGATCCGGGAAGGAGCCCGTCCCCTGTGCCCGTGCCCCTGTCCTGCTGCATCCCGGCTCCCTGCCCGCCCCCGCGGCGAGCTGGGCTTCGCACCCTGCCCACGCCTGGCAGGAAGAGAAACCAGCGCATCTGCTTCTAATGAAGCCGAAGCCAGTTTAGATCTAGCCCTGCACGAATCAGAGCTTTTAAAATATATCTGGAGTTCTGTGAAATGCACATCAAGAGTGCCGGTCTCCGGGCGGGGGGCGCTGCCCTGGGGCGATGCAGGGGAGCTGCAGCCTTGTGGTGAGCAGCCCCTACCGTGGCCAGCTTTTACTGCTGCTCCCTTTCCTTCCCGGAGTGCTCCATGCCCATCCATCCGGCCCTCCTCCTCAGCCCCAGCCCTGTGACACCCCCTGTGCGGTGGGGCAGGGGCTGTGCCTCTGCTTGGTCAGCGTTTCAGGTACCATCTCATCAGCACCCTCGGGTGAGCCCTGGGACCCTCCCGCTTGTGCCCATCTCCAGGCACCAACCACGGTGCAAAAATTCTGGAGAGCTTTTGCAGCTGCCAGAACCCCAAATGTGGGATGTGAGAAGTGATGCTGGTGATCACCGTGGTCCTGACTGAGGGCAAGCTGTGGCTTTGCCATGTTCCCCACAGCCCGTGCCAGGCACGCATCACCTCCAAGCACAGAATCACCTCCAAAATCTTTGTTGTCGATGGGCTGCACAGCCGCCAGACCAGCACACCCGGCAGGGAGGAGGATGCTGTCCTGGAGCAGGTGAACCGCTGCCAATGGAGGCTCTGGATAAGGCTCAGGAGAGGCTGGAGGCTGTTGGTGCAGGCAACCGGCCCCGTAGAAAAAGGCATTTTCTGCCCCACCAGTCCTGCGGGCGCAGAGCAGCGCGGCAGCTCCTCGCACCTCGCTGGGTGCTGATGCTGCACATCCCGCCCGTGTTAACCTTGGCCCACTCCAGCGGGGTTCACGGTGATTGAAAACCATCCCGACAGGACAGGGCAGGACATGCTCAGCGGAGGCGAGGGGAGAAGTGCTGATCCAGGGAAGAACGGAGCCAGGGGTCTCCCCCGGGGAGGTCCGGGTTCGGTGCTGCCAGCAGCCCCTGCCCGCCCCGGCACCCCAGCCTGGCACTGATGGGGCACTGCCCAGCTCGGTGGGACCCGAAACCCTTGGCTGTGGGATAAATCCCCCTGAAGGGGTGCGATAATCCCCCCACTGGAGAGTGCAAGGTTCCCTCTTGGAGCTGCCAACCCTGTCTGGATCCATTCCCAAGTGCCAGCCCAGAGCCCCGCAGCAGGAAATGCAACTCCTAAAATCAGAGCAACTTCAGAGCTTTACAGCAAATCTCTTTCCTCCAACTGAATCAGTGCTGCCAAGGCTGGGATCTGCTTCCAAGCCATTTTTGCGAGCTGCCACAGGGCAGATTTCCTTACAGACCTGATCTGTGCTGCTCTGGAATCCGATCGGGAGAGGGCAGCTCTCCTTCGCTCTGCGCACGGCTGCATCCCACGCCTGCGAGCCCTGGGGAGTTCCTGCCCCTCCTGGTGACTTTCGCAATTTTCTGCTTTCTTTTAACCGGCTGGATCGAAAAGCCCAGCTCTTCTCAGCCAACATCTCCCTCCAGACGTGTAGAATTTAGAAAAAAAAGTAAATTAAAAAAAAAAAAAAAAATCAGAAAAATGTTAGAAAAAATCCATTAATCCCCTATTGCTGCTGATCTCACCCCAAAATGTGATGGCATCGCAAGACTTTGGTAGAAGCATTTTCGATGGATGGACCCACTGTCATTCATTCAGTCAGAAACATTAAGAACAGAGCTAGGTTTTAAAAATTGATTATGATTTTCAGAAAGCTGTGCATTGCTTCCTGAGCCCTGGGGCTGAATTTTCCAAGAAGTGCTCCATAATCTGGAGAGTAAGAAGGTTAATTTTATTCTCTTAAATTTTAAGTTTTGCCTGTCACAAGCAGTTGCCAAAATGATGGTGCGTTGTCCAATCTGCCTCAAAAGTGCCACCCTACCTGGCGTCACTGGGGAGCCTGAGGGGGCTCCTCCAGTCACTCTGGGGGGTTGATTTCAGCTGTCCATGTTGGTTACCACTTGGGGCCTTTGGCAGTCTGCTTTTGTGGTGGAGACACATAAAGAACCTCCATCCTAGGACTTCTGTGGATGCTGGCTGCTCCTGGCCCCTGTGTCCAAAGGGGAAAACATCCCTGTGCCCATGAGCAGCTCACAGGTGCCTGCTGGGTTTGGGGAAGAAGAGGTGTGGGAGGATCTGGGAATTTTCATAACTGTGAATTTTCATAATGGGAATTTTCATAACTGCTGGCTCAGCTATGCAAAAAAATAACCAAAAAACAAACAAACAAAAAAAACCAAAAAAACACCTAACCCAGGTTGCAGCTGGATTTCCCAGTGGGAGAGGTTCTCCAGGAGAGAGAAACAAGCCAGTGCTCAGTGGAGATGGGGCTGACCCTGGGGGTTTCCAGCTTCTCTCTGGAGCTGGTGATCACCTGTGCAAACCACCCACTGCCATTGAAGCCAGGGCCTCAAAAGCAACCCTGGAGCTGCTCTCCTTTGGTACAACCAGACAGCAGCCATGCAAACAGCCTTGGGTGGGTTTTCTGCCTTCTCTGACTTGGGATTTGGTTTCTTTACTTGTCTTGGCTGATAGAATGAGGAATGTGGTCTGAAAGGAAACCAGCTGCTCTGGGAATCCAGGGAGGATGCCATAGGTGCATGGGGGAGTTTTTCTGCATCCAGAAAAGGAGAAGGCTTGGGCTCCGTGGTGGGCATGGGTGCAAGGAGGTGCTCTGTCTTAGCTCTGCCTGCCCTTGCCCCCCTTCAGGATGCTGTGGTGGGATTTTCAGCCAGCTGGGATTTATTGTGGTCTGTGCTCCTGCCCGGGACCTCCTTCCTCACCCTGGGGATCACTGCCCTTCACCAGAAAACACCCAGCCCTGTAGGGTGCCACTGCCCTTTCCTGCCCACAGCAACTGCACCCTGCCCTCCTGGTAGTGGCAGGGGTGTGTTTGGAGCTCGGGGAGGAGGTGACAGCCCCTTGTGTATGCACTGGTGAATGTTTTAAAGGACAAAGCCCCAGGTCTGGCAGTGTCCAGCCCTTCTCCACTTGGCCTGGAGTTTGGGTTGATGCGTGGCAGCAGAGAGGCACACTCAGAAATATTTTCTTTTTTTCTGCCATTGTATTTGGCCTTTATTCTCCTTGGTGAATTTGGCTTGTACTTGTGATACTCTCTTACAAGGGATGCTGACTCTTTTTTAATGAAACCCCAGACTGTTGTATCCCTCAGTTTGCAGCACTGTGCATTCACAAGACATCACCAAACAGAGCAATGAGGTGGAGAAGGGTTTCTGCAAAGCCCCAAATGATCTGAATGGTGTTTTCTACCCAGCACCTCAACCTGAGGGATGCACATGCCATGGACCTGCTTAAAAGTAGGGGCTGTGCTTTGTGTTCTGTTAAATGAATGAGGTATGCAAGATTTCCAGTGACATATTTATTCTCTCAAGTACTTTCCTTATGAGTGTCACAATATGAATTTACATATAAATAATACACAAATACTATATATATACAAATATATATACATTTCATACATCTATAATAAGCTAGAGAGAGGCAAGTGGCTCATAAGGATTAGCCCTGCTCCCAGGAGAGGAAAGGTTAATTTCTGTTTTTGAGCCAATAAAGATGTGTCAGATGGGCTGGAATGAAGGGGAAACATTGGCAGCACCTCTGTGCTTTTCAGCATATTAAGATGTCACCATTGTCACCATGCTTGAATTAAAAAAAAAAAAAAAAAAAAAAAAAAAAAAAAAAAAAAAAAAAAAAAAAAGCAAGGCATGAATTATAAATAGAACAACATGCAGCTGACTTCAAGGGAAAACTGATTTCCCTGGGGCTTGCTCCACGCCATATACATTAAAATCTCACCTGCTTTGACAGCTCTGTGACCTGAAGAGAGATGCTGAGAAATGTGGTGTTCAGAGCAGAGCTTGGCTGAAGTCCTGCTCCCAAACATGACTGGGATTTCTTTTAAATACTTTGATCCCCCCTGCCAGTGATGGCTTGCTCTGCCTGTGGGAAGGAGCCACAGTGCAAACCTAGCTGAAATTAGGTTTGACTTTGTTTTTTTCAAAATATGCAACCTCAAATTTATGCGTTGGGCTTCCTGAAGGGTGCTTTACTGATGTTTTCTGTCCTGCTGTGGGACAGTCCATGTGATGGGGACTGCTGCAGACCTTGCTGGGACACAGTGGGCACAGGGATGGGGCCTGGGGTCAGGCTAGGACAGAGCATCACCATCTGGAGGGATGTGGCAGAGGAGAGGGGACAGAAGATGGGTGTCACCCAAGGAGACGTTTTTCTACTACCACCCTCAAATAAACATGGAAAAAATGCATCCCCCCCACTCTGCCCCTCCTGGAGCCTCAACCTGCCAACAGAAGGACTTATTGCTGCTTCCACACCCTCTGCACCGTCTTGAATTTCCATCACTTGTGCAGCCCTGCTCCACAGGAGGTGTCACTTTGTGTGAGCATGGCATGGGGCCATATCCTTGGTTTTTCTCTTTTAGTTCTCTGCTTATTTGGGCAACGCTTGACCTGGTGCCTTTCATCTTGGATCGAGTTTCCACCATAAAAACGAGGGCTGGTCTGGTGTGGATTGCCCCAGGCAGTGGCACATCCTGGCGTACTGGGAGAGTTCAGTTTCTTCCTCAGCTCTGTGGATATTTCTGGCACCTGGGGTCTTTGGGTGTAACCAAAGCAGGTTCCTGCTTGGTCAGCCCTTTCCCAAGGGAAATGTGCCCTTTCCTGGGGTCAGAACTCCCGGCTGGCAGTATCCCTGTTTGCTCAGACAACGCTGCAAAGCCAATGACCTCGTTACTCCTTTCTTCCTTACTGAGTCACTCCCGAGCTCATTCCGGTAACTTTGCTCGTGCCACTGACTAATTTCTCCTTAACTCTTCTTTCCTCCACTCTGGCCTTTCAACTGGAAAAACTGGATGGCCCCGGGTTGTGGTTTGGGTTGGCTATTTTGTTTTACATCCCGAGGTTATCGCGTTGGGTGTAACTGGGCCTGCAGCTGTAGGTCTGAACCGCGTCTGCCGACAAGGCCGGGGTGGGACTCGAACCCGAGTCTCCCCCTCGCCGAGCCGACGCCTTCCCCTCTCGCCCACGGCCGGGGGGCGGGGCGCACAGCCCTGGCCCCGCCCTCGTCCCGCCCCCGCGCGGGCGCGCCTGACGACAGCTGCAAAGCACTTTTTCAGCAGCCGCAAGTGAGGTGAGTCGCGGCCCCGCGGCGCGGGGGGGGTCGGAGCCCCCCCGTCCCCTCAGGCCGGGCCGGGGCCGCCGGGACGAGC
>VZUA01044504.1:4309-34526 GCA_013401035.1 Horornis vulcanius
CTTCAGAGAAGAGAAGCATTATGTGTTATTATAATTACAGAGAACATATGCTCACAATAATGAAGAACAAATTCAGGTTGCTTCTGCCTTTAAAAAGCTCTCTCATGTTGGTCTCTGTTTTCCTTTGTGATGCAGTAATAGCAGATTTCAAAACTAGCACAGCAGGTAAGTCAGTCCAGTTGCAGCATATTTGTGTAGTCCTGGAAGACCATGGGAGACCATAGAAGTTCCTCAAAGTCAGAAAATATTGGAATATGTATATTTCAAGAGTTGTAGTGAAATTTCTGTCTTGCTGAGTAGGTAGGGGAAATGTTGGGAAATGCACTATAAACTGCTGGATCACTTATGTGGAGTGCTACTTTACATGTTTTGAAAGTGACAATAGGCCAAACATCACTAAGTAAGGGTGAGGCCTTCAAAGTAATGAAATGCTGTATGGGAAAGAAAAACATCTATGGAGATAAAAGAGGAGACTAAGTCAGATGACTTGGTGAAAGACACACATGGAAGGGAAGAGAGGAACTACAGAAACTTCAGAACTGGTATGCCACAGGAGTCCAGATCTCATTTATCAGCAAGAGGGAGAAGACAACCTCAGCAATCAGGCCAAAGTATACCAGTCATCTGCCTGTTAACTCTTGCAGACCTGCTCTTGCTGTTAGGTCCCCCATTCCACGGTATGAAACAAACACAAAACCCTCCCCTTGTGCAACATAAACATGGATGATGTTTTGCTGTTGGGGTTTTTTTTTTCTGTGTTTTGAAGGTTATTTCATTTTGAGAAATTCCAGGTGCTTTTAAATATTTTTTTTTCTTTCTGCAGATGATCATGAAAGTAGAAGAGATTTACAAACTTATTCATTCCATCCTCCTCCCAAAGTATGAATTCCTTCTAAGTCACTGCACTTCCCAGGACTTCGCCCAACATAGATTCAAAAGCCACACATAGTATGGGTTTCAATAATTCCCATGGGAAAATATGCAGCTTTATGAAGCCTACATCTCCCACATGGGTGGGGAGGAGCTCTGCTTATCTCTTTAGCTCAGAACCAAGATCAGGACTTTTTCCTCAGGGGATCATTTACTGTTCAAACATTCACAAAGCAAAGGTAATCCACCATCTTCCTCCAGGGCATGACACAGAATCCATCTTCCTTTCCAATCAAACTACTAAAGTGTATATTTTATGAATCACTCTGGGTAGTGGGTTTACCTCTTTTATCAAACAGTTGTTCTTAAAGGAACCCTTCTTGTGAACAGGGTCAGTTAACCAGCTAGCTGTCACTCCGCATCTCCAGCTTTTATTATTAACACATTCACTGCTTTTTTAGATTAAATTATTTTGTTTCTTTTTTATTATTCAATGTGATCTACTTGTGCTGTTCCTCACCAACACACTATGGGCTGTTTCTCATTAATTTCTGATCATATCCTATGTATTTAGCATATCCTTGTTTAGTCCCTACTCATGTTAATAAAATGGCTCAAATTTCTATTAATACTGAGTATCAACACACTCCAAAAGTGATCTTGTACTGGACACAAGATGATATATTTGTATAAACAAATTAAAATTTTAAAAAAACCCCACACTCAGACATGCTATTAAACTAACCTACTGATACCAAATCAATTACTGTTATTAATGTGGAATAAACAATATTGCTAAATCAGTGACAATTTTCATAATAACCACATATTTTTATGCTATTATTGAATCACAATAGTCTTAACACTTTAACAACTCCATTGTGATGGGTTCTGTCAAAGCCAAAATCACAGTCCCATAACCCTAAAAATATTTACAGTCAATCAACTTTTATTATTAAAGTGTCCTTGGGAGATAAGAAGTAAATGGAAGGAAAAAACCTAGTCAGCTGGAAAATTCAAGTGATAAGAGAAAAAGAAACTTTTTACCTGGCCTTCTGTATCTTCCTTCACATCTTACAAAATAGTGGCAGATAGGGTAGTCCATCAATTGATTTTAAAAAATGGATCTGTACTGGGATTTCTGAAGTCCAATACGTGATCTGGAAATTGGGATAAATAATTCATAGATAAAACAATGCCATTCCAAAAAGTTCCATCTAAAGTTGATTCTAAGACTTGCAGAAAGATCCTGCAATATTAAATCACACCTGATAAAATGGCAAATGAAAATTTATGTTTGTAAATGCTTTATGTAACCTTCACCAAATACTTACAATGATGAGCACTTGTTTAGTTGTTATTAATCTGAAAAGACATATCAGAAAGCTGGTGAAGTATCACATACTTGA
This sequence comes from Horornis vulcanius, assembly GCA_013401035.1. Lineage (NCBI taxonomy): Eukaryota > Metazoa > Chordata > Aves > Passeriformes > Scotocercidae > Horornis > Horornis vulcanius. Next base: position 6,589 of record VZUA01044504.1, read on the forward strand.
AACTTCAACTCTCTACTCAGTGGAGGTCAAAAATGACAGAAAGTCGCTAGAATCAAGACATGGATAGAGGAAAATTATTTACTTTATACTTCAGAATGGCTGTACTATATCCAAAAAACCAAAACAACCACAAAACCAAAAACCAAAACCCAAAAGCTGGAGAGAGGTTTAGATTAAGCACAAACATGGATTAATCACACACAAGAGAAGGCTAACCAAAACAAAACACTTCATTTGGGAAAAAAAACCAAATCAAACCTGTAATTCAGAGGGTTATGGTAGATTTCATGAATGACATCAAAGGAAAGAGTAATAAAATGCATAGAACCCAATAATACATTGATAATAATTTTCAAGAGGACCTGAAATAATCTAAGATTATTTCAATAAGCTTAGTGTATCAGGTGCTGGAAACTGAAACCCACCAACTAAACTGGCAGCAAAACCAGCACTGAAAGATGATAAAGCCACGGTGGAAAACCCAAAATAACCTTCTGAGTCTGTGTTCCTCTGCTGGAACACTTAATCATTGGCATTATCTCTGATCTGTTTCAAATGGAGATGTTGACTTAAAAAGAAATTCATGACACAAAACAAACAGTGACAAATTCTCAACAGACACTGTTCACGCAGGAAACTCAAGGATGCAGTGAGATTCCAACTGTGGTATAAATTCTTGCTTAAAACTTCCTTGGCATCTAAGAAGAGGATTGTATCAAATATTACATTATTTTTTAAATAGTTTCTAAGGGAAAGCTGGAGAACTAGTGACCATTAAAAGTGGCACCTATTATGCGCAGACCAGAACAATTATAATTAGTGCATACATGGGAAGATGTGATTTACCATGGAAAGGTCAACAAGGGTTTAGTCAACATTGTTCCTGCCAAGAGAAGTCATGCCTTATAAATTCAGACTGAAGTCTTTTGAATGTGTCAGCAAGCACTTGGGTAAGAGGGATTGCAGAGATACAGCTTGCTGAGATTTCTGAAAGACTTTTCAAGACTTTCTTGCTAAAGGTTCTCAAGGAGACTAAAGAACCACAGGATAAGAGAAGATCCCAGCATGGATTGAAATGCACTTAAAAGACTAAGTATATGGTCAGTTTTCACAATGAAAGGAAGTCACTAATGCACCTTCACGTCTCTGTGCTTATTCATAAATAATTTGAGTAAGGTAAGGAGTGACAAGACAAAGATTTCTGAAGATACAGTGTTATTCATGAAAGGAAAGAAAGGCGTGGCTGAGAATTGCAAAAAGACCTTCCTCTATTCCGGGCTCATACAGCCCCACTGATGATACATCATACAGGGGACACATTTGCTCTGACACAGGACTCAAGAGGGACCCCCAGACTCTTCGAAAGCCTCACCCAGACCCTCTGTGTTATCTGGAACAGCACTGGACACCCCCATATGGGACACTGAACAGAGTCCTCAGTGCCTGGCAGGAAACTACATGATCATGAAGACAGACAGATGTACAGCCATGCTCATGGGGAAAAAACAGTCCTACATCACATGTGGAATAATGCTGTCTGAACTGACCACCACATGTCAGGAGTGAGAGCTGGGAAGTTTAATGGTATTTGTAGGACAATGCCAGCTCAGTGGAGATCAACAGCACATTGAATATTAAAAATATTCAGAAGCAATACTGAAAACAAGGCAGAGAATATTATTATGCCACTTTATAAATCTACTATATGCCTCTGTCATAAACACCATATTCAGTTCCAGTCCCATCATCACAAAGAGGAATAACAGAAACTGTAAAATTCATAGAATAATGACAAATACTTCATTTGGACTTTCCAGTCTACAAGCATCAAATCAACTGAACAAATGTATGGAGGAGATACGGTGAGGGCTGCTAAGCAAGACAGAACCTCTGATTTCAGGAGTCACTAGATGCAAATTGTTGGAAGTTCAAAGCAGACCCACCAGAAGTTTCCACAGAAGTTTCACCTCTTACAATCTTCTCATCACTGGGGACAAGAACTGGGAAACACACTCTTAGTTTAAGTGATGTATCTGCTTTTATGGTGTTATGGAAAATCAAAAAAATGAGTAATTTTATTGCTGCTTTTTAAATACTTCAGGTTAACTAATGAGCAGCACAGCTTAAGCCGGATGGGTAATGGGGACACTTCTCCATTTTTTGCCAAGTACATCAGTTGCAATCATCTTTGCTGGAGGCATCTGCAAAAAGGCAAGAGATCCACCTAATTCTGGTGAACATTAACATTAGCACTACAGCACAGCTGTAACACAAGTACATTTTCTGTGCTTTTATCTCAAAAAGGCATGCTCTTTGGGAACAGTTGAATCATGGACCCATCACTATTTTGTACTATGTGCCACAATCCTGTTGTGCAAAGAAAACTATACGAAACCTTGTAAAGTCACTGAGTACAGTCACTCACATAGGCTGGGGAGAAACAGCAAATGCAGCTGTCAGTGGCATCCCTGAGCCTGCAAGGTCTGAGAGCATCAGGGTCCTGTCCAGGCAGGTCCACACCCCACACTGTTCCCAGAGAGGGTCTGCAGAACCCAGAGCCTTCTCCCTTTCCAGGAGTCTGTTCCTGCCCTGGGAAGGCCGTGAGGGGGCTATGGTGGGCATGTCCCAAGAAAGCAAGCGCTCTCAGGAGGAAGAACAGCATTGCCAGCAGATAGAAGGAGGTGACCCTGCCCTTGTCTTCAGGCCTGGTGAGGACACACCTGGAGCGCTGTATCCACTTCCGGGCTCCTCAGTGCAAGAAAGGCATGGAGCTCCTGGAGAGGGTCCAGCAGAGACTACAAAGGTGTCCAAGGTACTGGAGCATCTCTCTCACAAGGAAAAGCTGAGTCGGCCCTGTTCAGCCACAAGAGATGACTGAGAGGGGACCTCATCAATGTATTTCAGTATCTGAAGGGTGGATGTCAAGAGCATGGAAACAGACTCCTCTTGGTGGTGCCAAGCAATAGGACAAGATGCAACGGGCAGAAATGATTGCTCAGAAAGTTCTGCCTGAACACGAGGAAGAACTTTATCGTGCGGGCGACCAAGCACTGTAACAGACTGTCCAGAGGCTGTGTTGTCTCCCTCCCTGACTATATTCAAGAACCGTCTGGATGCAATCATGTGCCATGTGGTCTAGGGTGACCCTGCAGGAGCAGCGAGGCTGGACCAGACGCCCGACGGCGATGCCTTCCACGCTGCCCCACCCGTGCCCCATGAAGGCAGCGCCCGCCGCCTCACGCCCTCACAGCCGAGCGGGCACCTCCCTCCGCACCGCCCCCGACTCAAGATGGCGGCCCCGCCCGCCCCACAATGCCCCGCGCGCAGCTGCCGCGCTTCCGGGTGCGGGCCCAGGAGGGCGGCGGGCCCGGCACGGCGGGCGGAGGGTGAGGCTGCCCCGAGCGGATGCGAACGAGCGGGCGCGCAGTGCCGGAGGAGGCTGCGCCCGGACCATGAGGCTTCGACTGTGGCTGGTCCCGGCCCTGGTGCTGCTGTGGGCGCCGGGCGGGCTGGAGGCGCTCGGGCACCCGCAGCGCCCGCAGCGCTACGGTGAGGGCAGGGCGCGACCACGGCAACCGCGGCGGGGAGGGGATAGAGGAGAGAAGGAGGGAGAGACCACTGCGACGGGGCGGGGGGAGGCAGGGCACCCCGCCTCCGCCGGGGTTAGCTGTGGGTGATGTGTGGGGTGGGACAGAGCAGAGCACCCCTTTTGCTGAAGGCATCGCTGATGGGCAGTGTTTGGGGTTACTGCTCTCTGCGGGGAGACATCATTGTCTTCACTCTCGAGGTCTGCTGAAGAGTATTCCTCACAGGAGCTGGCGTTCTGTTAAGGCGGGATAATCCCAGAATAGGTCGGGTAGGAAGGGACCGCAGTGGGTCATCTGGTCCAGTTTCCATGCTCCTGCAGGGTTATCCTGGCTCATATTCCACAGGATTCCACAGATCCAGGCGGTTCTGGAATATCTCCAGTGAGGGAGGCTGCACAACCTCACTGGGCAAAATCATATCAATGGCTTCCCTTCATAGTTCTGTTTGGAGAGTCACCAGAGAGCCCGAGGCCATTGGAGCTGAAAGTGACCTCTAGAAAAGCTTGACAGGGAGGAGAACCGCTGCTTTATTTAACTTAAATAAAGAGTTTTGCATCTAAGCTTTTGCTTTGCCATTGAACAAGTTGTAGACTTCTGTTTGATAAGCAAAAGCTTATCACTGAAAAGGCAGATGGACTCTTAGAAGAGGCAGTGGCAGTGTCTTGCCCTTAGGACCCATGTCTTACATATTTCTTGGATCCTTATCTTTGCTCCATTTTTCCTCTTCTTTGAACTGTAGTTTCTCATCACTGGAGCAGCAAAATTTTTGTTTCCTTTGAAAGCTTTATCTGGCCCCCACATGAAAACCCTGTTTTGAAAATCAAAGGTGCAAAAATGCTTTTGTGATGAGTTCTGTTGCTTTCCTTGAGCCCATTGCTGTGCAGGGTGGGGATTCATATGTGATGATGCTGACATTCACATCAACAACTGAACTGTCTAAAGACTGTCTCCAAACACTTCCAGTGATTAATCAGGTGTACATTCACACAGAGATGTTTGTCCTGTCTCCAGTCACTGAGGCTAGCAGGGACTGCTCCAAGTCTCCTTTCTTGGTCTAGATCTCTCAGCCTATTTCCTTACAGGTGTCCTGGCTGCACCTCTGCCCTCCTCTCATGCACCTGGGGTGGGTTTGTGGTTCTGTGCACACCTCAGCAGTTGGTGGCTGCAGGAACCTGGAAAGGATGGAGCTCAGTGATGGATGCTCCAGGAAGCGTAATAAACATAAACGCAGTGTGTCCTTTCAGCATCAGGGAGGTCCTGAGCAGTGATTGCATCTTGGGCTGTCAGATCTTCATGCCTTCTGAAGGACCTGTCTGCCATGAGCTTGTGCAGTATTTATCTGAAGGTTTTTTTCTTCTTGGCCCACGTACCACTGTGCCTGGACTCTGAGCTCTTCACTTTTGTGAAATACTGCATGGAGAAAAACTTCATTTCTTCTGTTTCTAAATGTAGGAAGAATTATTCATTTTCTTCACACTTTTAGTGACTGACATACCTATGTAATTTGTCTCATTTGTACTATCGTTTGTTTTTTAAGTGAGAAAATATTACTCTATATAATAACTCTTAGTATGAGGAAAGAGTCACGACTTTATTGGTTACTTTTGTCTATATATTTTGTGTTGGATTTTTATTTATTCAAGATATATGGTATGGGCATATGCAGTACACCATTTGTAATACAAAGGCACTATAAATTTATAATGATGAATACTTTTGATTTTGTTTCTTTTCTGAGTAGTTTTAGGTCATTAATAGTCACTCCGAGTTCTCTTTTCTTTGTGTTTTGTTTGGGTTTTTTTGGGTTTTGGGGATGATTTTGGGTTTGTTTGTTTTTGTTTTATTTTATTTTGATTTTTGTTTGGGTTTTTTTTTTTGTTTTGTTTTGAGTGTAGTAATTGTACAGACATACTTTGCTGTGTAAATACAGTGAGGAATTATTTTCCTCACGTGTTATTTCACACTTTAGCATCTTGAATTTCATAATGTGTTTTGTTGTCCAGTAAACTAAATTACAAAAGGAGATAGATATATATATATGTATATGGTAATATATAGGAGGCACAACTTTCCTAGTATCTTAGTTAACCCTAGGTCTAGTAACTTGCACATGGTTGTTATTGTTACCTGTTTGCCACATTGGGAGATTGAATGTATTTGTTGATTAGGCCCTTAGATGGTACTTGGGAGTGGAAATTGGTCTTTTTTGGACCCACTGCACTACACCAGTGGCACTTTAGTCCCATACCAGTTAGGAGTTGACCAGTTCTATTTTTGCAGTGCTTTATAACTCTTGACTTAGTACATTCATATCCTGTAGATGTATTGAGCATTTTCTTGACTTGTTGTAAAACCTCTGTTTCCAAGTCTCAAACATGGGTCTTTACATATATCCTATCATGACAAAAAGTTCCTTTTGGGGATCTTTTTAATCTCCTCTACAGTGAATACTAAGGTCAATTATTAGTACTGGCCTTTAGCATCCATTTTTGGGGCTGTATTTACAAGCCCTTTTGGTTGTTTAGCTGTGTGGTTTCTTCTCATAAAATAAAATATATTTCAAGTATTAACTTTATGCCTTTTACAAGCTGCTTTTAAAAATACCTTTGTCTATTTTATTGTGGTTTTATGTCCATCTTTTGTTGGAGTTCTGTTGTCCTCATCTTAAACAGCTTGGTTTTCTAAATACCATCTTTTCCTTCTAAAATTTCAGTGTTATTATTTCGAAAGTTCTGTTTATCCACAGCTTAATTTTTGGGAACTGAAATCGGATTTCTAAGGAGAACTATCCTTAAGGAAGTTTATTGAACTAACATTTTGTGATTTCTGTTGAGAACTTCTTAGTCATTACTGAGTGCAGTTTTTCAAGGAGGAAAACAATACATAGTGAAAAAAAGAATTTGACAAAGAATAGAATAAGTGATAAAAAGATGTGGGTCATTTTCCAGCTTTTTTCAGCTGAAGTAATCTTAGGGTGTGGTGCTCCAGGAGTCTAAACTGATCTAAAATGGGACTGCCACAACCTGACCTCAGCTTTCTGATCCCTTCCCCATTCCTGTGAGCACATTCATAGAATGTGAGCTGTCTGGAAGCTAATCTCTTTGTTTGTTTGTTTGGGTTTTTTGGGGTTTTTGTTTGTTTGTTAGTTTGTTTGGGGTGTTTGTTTGTTTGTTTGTTTTTGTGGGGGGGGTTTGTTTGCTTGGTTTTGGTTTATTTTCAGTAAAGGGTGTATTTTCTCTCTCTGGACTCCATTATTGTGGAGCAGCTCACAGTGTGACTGTCCAAGCACCTGCCCCATTGTTTTGGGGGGTGGAAGTGGTTGTGTTCCAGGTAGAGGGATGAAGGCAGGATGGTGTCCACCTCAGTTTGTCTGTAGGTGTACTCTTTTTAATAATGTTGACATCAGGGATCAATTTCTAGAAAAGTGGGATTCTACTACTCAATACATTGACTGATACTGTAGTTCGGCCCCAGAAAAATTAATAGCAACTCTTCCAAAATTTTTCTTTCCATTGTCTCTATATCTCTGAAGAGAAAGTTTTATAGCTATAAAATACTTATACTGTTTGTCTTGGAGTTCAGACATTTCTGAATGGTAACAGAACTTAATGTACTTGAAAAGAGTAGCAGTGCAAATACCCAGCGTGTGTGCTGAATAGGTGAATAGGTCACTGAATATACCTAAAGAACTGCCTGAATCAGATTCTACAGTGGTACAAGTTGTGTATTGCCACCAAGCAGCTTGTATCCAGGATTACCCCCAACAGAGTCTGCATGTAAAATGTATCTTACTCCACTATTACCTCTTTTGAATGAGAACTTTTTGTCACAAGCTAGGCAGGGAACTAAAATAAGATAGTCATTTGTTTGCTGGGCAGATGATATTCTTTAAATCACTCACTGGGAGTCTTTTTCTACTTGCCAAATTGTACTAATAAAATCTGAGGAAGGTACCTGATTTTCACCAGTTTTTTCCTGCACACTGCAGAAATACCACACAGCACTCAGAACAACTGTGTGAGCTGGAGAAATGATCTGTTACAAATGATTCACTGCAAACCTACCTAATGCACATCAGAAGGCTCAGATTTAGAAATTGTTGAGTGAAATAAACAAATGGCAGTGGTGGTGGCATAAACCAGGGGAGCTGAGTGATACAGAGGGCAGCATAAATTGATTTACAGTCAGTTTTGAATTCTTAACACTTGGTGTGACAAAATGCAGGAAGTCCAAAAGGCCAGGAATGTAACTTGCTGCCGAAGGGTTTAGGGATTGGAAGTGTAGCTCTGTGTCAAGAATGTGCAGTGAGATAATTAGTGACAAAAATCATAATGCAAGATTAAACTTTATCCTGCTGGACTGAAGCTTCTGTTGGAGACTAAGGCAAGACTTAGGTGAGGGTCAAATGATTCGTTTCCTTGCCATGATCTGCCTTTTTGTTACTGTTTCTTACCCCATTTGGACATCCTTTGAAGCAAGATTACTGTTTTAGGTGGAGCTGGTTTTGCAGTTTGTCCCTAAAAGCTGAAAGTTGCATGTGTTTCTCACCATACATCACATGGTGGAGAATTCAAGGACACAGTCCCACAGCATGTAGTCCCTGTCCAGGATGTGGTGGGATTATTTCAAGATCATTGCAGGAATTTGTTGATGCAGTGTCTTTGTCTCTGTATAAACAGCAAATACTTGGTGTAGACGTGGCCCTATTGAATGCAAATTATCAGTAAATAATCATTATTATTTTTATGTTGTGGATTAGCAGTCTTTTCCATAAAGGTACCTAATATCAAGGTTTTCAAGTACTTTTCTCAGGTGTGTTTTAATTGGTTCATATGAATAGGTCAATGTTTGCATTTCCAACTGAAAAAAGTGATTGAAGTGTATTTTCTTCTGAAAGTACTCAAGGTCAACAAAAAGAAAAATGTCAATGCTACATTAAATCCTAATTAATAAGAATTACCTTTAACTACTGCAAGATTTTTTTAATGGGAGCATAATCCAGTGCTCAGCATGAGTTTGCTTTTCAGTAGTGCCAATTTGCTCTGACCTTTAAGGAGACAAAAAGTAAAATTCCTGTTTGCATTTAAGATTTGGGAGGGGTTTAATTTTCTCCCCAGTAAACACTGACAATTTCACTGCTTCTGTACATTGCTGATAGCAGCAGTGACTCTTCTCAGTTTCATGCTTTTGCCACTCTGGAATTTTTTTGTGCATGTGCAGAAGCCCCAGCGTGGATTTCTGCTCTGTGGCTGGAAGGGCTGAGTGGGGAGGCACAGCCAGCCATACTCTAACACTCTGGCACTCTGACTTTACATTGGGATTTAACTGTGCATTTAGTAGTCAGCGGAGATTTGTCTTTGAGGTAGTAGTTTATATTTAATTTCTGTTATAAACAGGTTGATCCCACCCCAGCTTTTTTATAAACTGTAGGAGTCTGAGTTTGCCTGTTTGCCAGAGTGATGATGGGATGCGCTTTGCTGTAAAACCAGGTTTGTTTCACAAAGAGCAGTTCATCCTGCTGTCTTTTTTTGTGATCTTCATGTGCAGCACATGGACTTGGCTGTTTTGGCGATGTCCTGCAACCCTCTCGGTGGTTCCAGTGATCTTCCTGATGTCTTTCATTCTTGCAGATAGATGTGATAGTACTGCCCATCTTTGTCACTTGTGCCCTGCCTCTCTTCACATATCCATCCCTGTCTTCCTGTGCTGCCCTAATGTGCATTATTTGTATTTTTTTCCCTCCTTGATATTTGTATTTTTAACCTATGTAGGTGCATGGATTTGCAAGTGGGAAGGCAAGGGGGCTCTGTTATGAAGGGAGGCACCTCTACCTGCCACCTAGTAGATGTTGATCCATAATTACTGCGGTGTTGAACAAGAACATGATATCCCTTGATTTCCTTTCTCACCTTTTCAGGTTGTCACTGAAATAGTAAAATTCTGCCCCTCAGTGTGTTGAATTTTGGAAGTTCGTGTGTGAATGAGTCCAAAGTTGTAACCCACAAAGAGAAGAAATGCAGTCAGAAGTGAAGGGGTTGGTCTCACAAGGGTAGTCTAATGTAATTAGACTACACCATGTCTACCTGGAATCAGCTCAAGTCAAACTTATTTTGTGACACAGCAGGATTTTGTGATGTGGTATCCTTGTACAGTAGTGAGGCTTGTAGTTTTTTGAGAGCCAGACAAGTGATCTGTTTCCACAGAACACTGCATCCTGTGACTGGGCAGTTCCTCTCTGCAGGATATATGAAAGCATGTGATTTGAGAGTGGGTTGTGTTGGGTTTTTTGAGCATCAAGTCATATGATGCTGTTCTGGGGTAAGATGGGATGGCTGCATTGCTCTTGTTTCAGTTACTTATGAGGATGTTAATTCTGTGGACTTCCCTATTTTTTATAATGTCAATACTTGGCAGGATATTGCTTTCTTTTTTCCTTTGAAAAGTGGTCTGTTGTCATTAATAGGACAGACAGTTGTTCAGTCAAGTAGATCCAACAGTATCAGTTTAGTTCCTCGCTGGTCCTTATTTAAGATGTGATTAGTGAAGGAGATAATTTGCAAAGTTGGAAGCATGTAAGGTAATGTGTAGGAGCTGTTGTGGGTATTCAGCTGTATTCAAAACCACCAGAAACAGCAGCTTAATTGTCTATACAGCTTCTGCTAAACAGAATTTACACCCTTAGGGAAATATTCCCACTGCCCAGAAACAGATGTTTATTTTACTGTGGGGAAAAAGCTTTGGAGTAGTACAAAGGTGCAGGTACATGAACAAGTTTTTCCTGAGATGAGCTAAAGGGTATTTAGTGAGCTGTTAGCTTTTCCATGATAGCCATCACTGGCATGTCTGAAAGTGTGATAAGGAGAGAGTAGTTGCCCAGTGTAACTGCAGGAGATGTGCACTGAGGAGTAGCTGGTGGACAATAAAGCAGCAGCATCCCTGCCCTCCCAGCACGAGGGCTGGGTAACCGTACCCCGAGGCTTTGTCTGCTGCTGACTGAATTTGAGCACCTTGTTTTCTCATGTGGTTTAACTAGTTTGGTGCAGCTGGAATCGAATCAAAAACATGCCTTCTAAAACATTCAGCAGTGCTGATGTGGCTGGCCATTCTTACTAACAGGTTTGTCCAGAAATGTGCTCAAACAGAGTGTAAACTTTTATCTTGTTATGGTTTATTAGAATGCTGACATGTATTTGGTTCTCACTTTAAACCTGTTTCTCACACAAGTTCTTCTGTTTACATGTTCTAGATGAGGAAAACAGCAACCATACTTCAGTGGAAAGAAGTAAACATGATTTATCTGAGCTGTTTAAAGCATGGGCTGTTTTGTGTGGGATAAGTGTTTCAATTTACTTTGTATTGTGTCTCTGGCAATGACTCCATACCAGATGTACTGGAGAAAGATGTAACAGCATGTGCAAGGAGTTGTTACAGAGCAGCTTTCCCACGATGAACCTTCTCAATGTCCTCTTCATCAACAGTCTCCTAAGAGCAGCATGAGCTGCTTCAGAGAAGGTATCCAGAAACATTTAGGCATGACTGCATAACCTCCTGCCTGGCACAGACCATTTGTGTGCCCAGCTGAAATACAGATGTATTTGCCTTCTCCATTAGCACTCCCTGGGATCCTGCTGTATTGCAGCCAGTGAGTGGCTGCTACTACAAACACAGGGGCAGCTGTTTTATGTAGGGTGATGGAGACATGTTTTAGCTCTTGTGGTTCAAGCTGGAAAGACTCCAGTCTCTGTTTCCTGGTCTAAATTCTGAGATTCTGAATTATATTTCAAATTACTGTATTTGCTTACTTTAATTAAAATATTTTAATATACAAGAAGAGCATACAAAACTAAATAGTAACAATAAAGAATAGCCCTTCAACTATTCAGTCACTCCTCAGCTGAATAAGAAAAATTGTTACAAGTCAACTGCTCATAAGCTTTTGGTAGGTGTTTGATTCGAAATCAGCTTGAGATCAGAACCCACGTGTGGTTGATAAGTACCATATGAAATACAGCCTGGAGCCCCTTTTTCAGTCTTAGAGATGACACTGATTTAGCAGTCTCACTGCAACATCCTTCCTGAGTGTGTTTGCAGTGCTTGTTCTAGGACTGCACCCTGCATGCTTGTCATCCCATTCCAGTGCCTTTGACAGAAAAATTACTTCTGCTTTTATTCCCTTGGGATCATTGGAAAAATAACTGCAATCGTTCCTGCATACCCCATTGATTATCTAGTGGTCATTTTTAAGACCCAAAGTATTTTTGGGGTTTTTTTTTTGTTTTGTTTTTTTTTTAAATTTTGGATCTTGAGTTTTAGGTAGGAACATTTTCTATCATGGGATAATTTTGAAGAGAGTTGTAAAAAATACTAATTATATCTTCTGGGTTAAAACTTCATGCTTCTAGATAAGCTTAACTTTTCCATAAATAGTGCAGTGCAGAAGAGTGCTTATGAAATGGCTGACTTGCCACATTTGCTTGTTGGTTTCCGGACAATAGATGGGGCATGAGATCATGGGAATTTACTGTTGTACTTAGGAAAGCCGAGCTGGTTGGAGAAGGGTGACATTGGTATTTGAATTGCTAGCTGAGCACTGAAAGAGAAAGAACTTCTTTTGAAACACATGCAGTGGTCTCCAACTCAGGGAGTTAAGCTGTTCCCCTGTGCATTCTTGAGCTCTTTAGTTCTGGAGCAGAGTTTATTGAAAAGATACTTTCCTGTGTTATGTATGGAAGTCCAGTGCTGGGAGACTTTTAGCCCAGAAAAAAGATGAAAAAAAAGAGGGAAGAGTTGGTGAGTTCAAAGCTGGGGGTAGAGGAGGATCACTGATGTGGATTTCTTCTTGAGAGCTTTGAGATATCGTCTTTGTCACCAATGTTCTTTCTCTGTCTCTCTTACAAACCCGATTTCTTTATGTTCTTGGGAGGTTTCACTCCTGGAAAGAAGGTACCATGAGGTAAAGGCTGATGACAATCAATAAATACTTGCCGTATCAGGATGCAATTATGGTGTTCCCTAAAAAGACAGGAATGCAGAAATCTAGGAGGGTGTGGAAGGGAATGAACCACAAAAAAGTGATTTGGGAAAACTAAGCTTGGGTCTGTTGAAGCCCATGGGAAATAACTCTTGGACCATAATGAAGATAATGGGGAAGGAATGCCAGAAAGATTTTTAAACTTGAATAAAAAGTCAAGTATATGCTTTCCATGCCTCCCATCCACAGACTGCTGTACAGTTGGACTCTGTACAGTTCTGTGTTTTCTGTAAAATAATGATACTTCATCTTTTATTTTCAATAAGCCATGAACATGGCTTATTGAAAATAAAGGATGAAGTGTCATTATTTCTGCAATATGAACACTTTACAAAAAAATTTTGGTTTGAGTGTATTACCGGTATATTTGTTCCACATCTGTCTGATACCAAAATTAGTTAACAGACTATGTCTGGGAGCAGCATGTCTTAAGCCTCTACTTATGTTGTAAGTAAAATTAAAAGCAAACAAATTTAGGAAGGGTAAGAGGAAATATGAACAAGTGCACTCTTGTTTCAGGGTTACAGGAACTGGGAGTGCCGTGTGTTTCATTTGTTATTTCAATAGAATCATCTTACTCATCTTCATGAACTTCTTAGGTCTTGTTCTTACTACTCTTCCTGTGTCTCTGTGAGGCATTTCCAGAAGGGTGTTTGTGTGTATTAAGGTGGAGTAGGACTTGCCTACCAATAAAAAAAGACAGATTTTTTTTTTTTTTGGCAGACTTCTCAGTTCTCTTTCCATGAAACTGAGACATTTTGTCTGGCCATAGTGGCAATGCATCTTGCTCCTTGGCATAGCTTTTTCTTGGTTTTGGTCTGCACTTCAAAGGCAGAGATGGAAAAGGACAGTAATGTTTTGTAGCTGGGGTTGTGCCTCTTGGGCAGACCTTTTTCTTGGCAAGTCCACACATGGCAGTGGTACCACACCTCTTGTTTCATGCCCCACGTACCACACGCTTGGTCTGTATCATAAACCTGTATTGGATATCCTTTAGTTTGGGGGTCAGCTCTAGCTGAGTGTGGTGAGAGAATCTCAAGTTTGATTAAAAGAATTCAGAACTAGGTTGTTTAATGATAGGTTTTTTTCCAGAATGGATTTCCTTGCCTCTTCCTACCCCCTTCCTAGGTGGTTCTGGATGAGGGCAGATGCTAGACAAAAAATAATTATTAGAACAGACTTTTTAACAAAAAAAGAGCTGTTTGGAGGGGGAAGTTAGGCATTTACTCATTGTGTGGCTCTAGTGAACCAGCTCTGCAGCATCTGGCAACCTGAAGATGAAGGCCCTGCTTGAATGCAGCAGTGGGGCATATATGGGGAAAATCCCCACAACAGAAAACATGGTGATAGAAACTTGTCTTTGCATACAACCTGAAACACATGGTAATCAATTGCAGGTGCTCTCGACCTGTGGGTTGTAAACAGAAATCAGGAAATTGCAATTGCACTGCCCTTCCTGTGTTGCTCAAGGAGTAGGAGCAGCTGGGGAGGGAGAAGCCTGGGAACTGCTGCTCGGTGGCTTCTGCTGCCTGAGAAGGCAGCTGTGTCACCCGTGCCTCGCTCTGTGATGGGAGTGGTGCAGGGCCAGGAGGGCTGAGAGGGTCATCTTTGCTTCTGTGCCTTCCTCACTTCAGTGTGCACAAGCACACATGTGGCCATACACTGCTGGTTAATTCTCCCCACCCACCCCCATGCAAAAGGAAAAGCAAGGTACTTCCCTTGCCCTGATCAGTGCACATGTTCTTAAAGCTTTCCTGGACTTTGGAGGCATGGATCTGGGGATAAATTATGGTAGTGAGTGTCAGGTTTAAAAACCCATATTATTTCAAGGCAAACCCCACAGCTATGAGCATCTAGATTTCAAGTTGGCAATCTTGGTTTGTTGCACAATAGCTTGTTAGTGGTGCTGCTAACTTAGAAGTCCAGTAAAACACATGAGGTCGCTTTGCTGAGTGGGGTAAGCTAGTGACCAAGGGAAGGAACACCATCTTCCTTAACAGAAAAGCTCTTTGATAGCTGGTCTGCTTTAGAAGCATAGCTGGAAATGGGGGGGAAAGAAACAGGGATTTTTTTTTTTTTTAATAAAGAATGTCTGGATGAGCACTTCTGTCTCTTATAAAACACATCTGAATCCTCATTTAGTGCAGTGGAGAGTGAACACCTCCAGCTGAGAAGGAAAACAGTGATGTGGGAGGAAGAGCCTTTGGTTAGGGTTGTAAATAGTAACTCATTCTGTCAGTGCTAGTGGAAGCCAGGGTGGTTGTTGGGTGTCTCACTGGGTGGGGTGCTCCAGAGAAGAGAGTGGATGGGTGCTTTGATGAAGGGAATGCCTTACAAAGTAGCAGGCTTTATCAGCAAGAGCCAAACACTGTTTGCAGCTGTCATACACTTGTTAACAGTGGACATATCTGTAGAATATTGACCTGAATTTGTAATTTGTGGACTGCTCCCATAGGAATTCAGGCACTTGGTCTCTTTTCTCTGAACAAGTGTTTGTGTTCTGAGTAGGAAAAGGAGTTTTGCATGGTGGTAAGGTATTGGGAAACCAGGCTATCTCGTGTGAGTTGCCTTGTTAGTTAATTCTGATTGATTGTGCTATGCAGATAGCTGTTTTCTACCAACTGTTGGGCAGAAAGGCCCAGTACAGTCCAGTCTGCAATTAATTTGGTTTAAGTCTCCTAGGTTAAATTATTTTCTTCTTTAGACTCATGTGGGGACCAGCAGGTGAGGAGAGTAATTGACCCCAGAGAAATGGGGATGTTCTCCCCATTTAGTTTCTGGAGCGCAGCCAGGGAGGGCATTAATTCTGCATTGCTGTGGCAGGAAAACATTGCTGTGTTGCTCAGAAATTGTAGAAAAAGTAAAGCAAACTCTGTCTCTCTCAGATTGTGTCTTGTCTCACTCAATGTTTACTACTTGCCTGCACAAAATAGACCATTACATAAATGTACGACAGTTATCTTAAAATTAGAGCAAACTGTGGTCTTGCTGTTGAAATGGGAGTCTCTGGTTTGCTCTTTTTTTATGTGTGCATTTGAAAAGAAAGTCTTTTGAAAGTAAAACTTTCCTTGTTGGTCTTTCAGACACAGTTGAGTCCATGCTTTCAGAGTACGACATCCTCTCTCTGTCTAGCATCCAGCAACACTCACTGAAGAAGAGGGATCTCCAGCCTGAGACACATGTAGAGAGGCTCTTAAGTTTTTCAGCCCTGCAAAGGTAATTAAATCATCAGCGATGAAACAGCATAATATTTTCCTTCCATTTCTGACGAGTAATGTGCAGGTTCAAACCCAGAAATTGTTGTCTTGTTTTCTGTCATGACTGGCCAGTTCTTCTAGGTTAGCGATCTGCATGGTTATATGACTTCAGAGAGGCTCAGAAGGAAGGGGAAAGTAAGTTCTCTTTTATTTATCTGATGGCTGAAGTGGCAGTAATTTAGGATTTCTTTTGCTTTATTCTTAGGTTTAGTTTCATGTAGATTACTCCCACTGATTGGGTTGGATCTCACTTATACCTCATCTGGCAATGTTGTCAGTACTTCTTGACTGTCCTCTGGTTCTTGAAAATCAATCTCAGCCATCAGTTTGGGGTGTGTGTGGTGTGTTGTCCAAGAGATTTACTGTATTTATTTTCATGGAGGTTTAATCCTTTTCCTATTGAGCATAAATGTCCCATTAAATAAAATACTTATTTTAATATTTTGGTTGGTTGGTTTGGTTTGGTTTTTTGGTTTTTGTTATAAGATGGGAAATAAAAGCTCAGGTGAAAGGGTGGGGAGAGATAGAAGGGAGAAGACAGAAGACATGAAGATTGCAGAGGTTTTATTCTGAGAGTCAGAAAAGTGCCTTGCAGGTACTTGAGTGGTGAAATTGTGAATCTGAAATGGGGAGCAGGGTGAGAACAACACTTTGTATTAACAAATGTAATTGATTTTTGTTTCTCTGACATCTTTTGTCCTCTGTGTATTCATGAGCCTTCCCCTATGCCATCTTCAACTGTCATGCAAGTCATGCGTAATTTTTGAATCTCTGAATGTTTGAAAGGGCAATTTTTTTTGAGTTTAGAGGGGCAATTATGAGAGGTTAATGGGATCAGATGTCTGTCCTTGTTTTGCACTGCCTCATGCACCCTGGCTTTAGGGTGAGGTTGCCAATGATGATTACAGAATAATTGCAGAGGAGCATGCCAAAAATCTTTGACCCAAAGCCCACATAAACCAAGAGCCCATGAGGCTTCTTCCGGAAAAGGTTATCAGCTTACTTCTTGGGATAGTATTTAGTTTTTGTGACAATACATTGTAAAAAATATAGGGAGTTCAGATTTCTGTTGATGGTCTTCTGCCTGTATTATGTCAGAATGTAAGAACTTCAAGATAATTTAATTTTAAATAGATGGAGAAGTTTCTTGGTCTGATTTTTTTTAAATAGTTACCAGTAACGGTTTTTGCTTAACTGCAAATGGAGAAGGCACATAATGAGCAAACTCCGACTGATTTGGATTTTGGGGGTTATTTTTAATTTTTTTAATTAAACATCTGTGACTCAAAAATATTTGCAGTTATGAATTACACAGTATATGTTTTGCAGCCTGCTTATCAGAATTAATGCTTTTTAACTTCTTTCAGACCCTCAGTAAAATTAATATTGAATGTATCTGTTATGTGTTTACTTTGCTTAAAAATAAATGTAAGTAAATTCTTTTACAGGCACTTTAAATTATACTTAACTGCAACTGCTGAACACTTTTCAGAAAAATTTCAAGCATTAATTGTGGATGGTGAAGGCAAGGAAAAGGAGTATCATGTTCAATGGCAGGACTTTTTCACCGGACATGTCGTGGGTTAGTATGAAGTAGAGTATGGGTCAATGCTGAGAAACCACAGCTTTGCTCGAGGCTCTTGGGCAGAGTGAATGGTGTATTTCCCTCATTTTCATCAGATATGGTTAGGATGAAGAAATAAACATAATTCTTATCCCCTTGGGTTTTCTGGTTTTGTTTTTGTGGTGTGTTTGGGTTTTTTTTTTAGGTTTGGAGGGTGGTAGAGTTTATTGCATCAAGCTCCGAAGATAGGACTCTTGTGTTTAGTTTGGCAGGACACAAAGGTATAATTTGCTTAAGCAGCAGCTTGCAAATTACAAATTTTTTTTAAATGCTGATGGTAGCTTTAATTCCAGCTGGAATGTAGGACTTGAATATTCCTTGCCCCAGAACACAAAGCCAAGGTAGAGGTGATGCAGTGATGCCCAGACTGTTCAATTAAAAGATTTAAAGATAGTTCTTTATAGATTACTTTTCCGTAAAGAAAGATTCCATGCTCCATTTTCATGCAGTACTAATGCTTCTGCTAAGTTGTTTTGATTTTTTTTTTTGTTGCCTTTGTGTTGTGGTGAGACTTTTCTGCTGGAATGCAGGCTGACGCCGTGAAATTGCTGTCTGATAATAGTTAGATGCACACTGCTTTTGTTGGCAGAAATACTGTGTCCCCCATTACTAATCCCCAGAGCCATCTCAACACTTTCTGTAAAATTTTCTGTTAAATCTGAGTTTCATTGTCTGTGACTATTGGGAAGTTAAGACTTGGGGGAAGTGCTGGTCAATTTCTTTTTTTTTCTTTAAATTGAACAGTACAGAGATTGAGGAAGGTAATTTGTAATGAAGTTTAGAAACAATTAAAAACTCCCAACAAACAGTGTCTTGTGCAGGAGCACATGCAAACAGCTGAATTAATTTAATTCTTCCATGCTTATGTTAAAGGAGAGCATAATTCCAAGGTTGTGGCACATATTGGGGATGAAGATTTTACAGTGCGAATCAATACTGATGGAGAAGAATACAATATCGAGGTATGCTGTGGAAAACTGTATCCAGACAATCACCATCTTTTCCTCTGGGTGTTCCTTTTCCTAGTTAGTTGTATTGACACTTTTGTAGCTCTAACTAGATTTGGTGGTAGTGTTTGTTCTGGGGTGAGGAGGGAGAGAAATAAGAAACCAGTTTGGCTTGCAAATGTTGACTTTTATTAGTGAGTGACAGTTCTCTTTTATTAGTGAGGATTAGTTCTCCGACAGTTGCGTGTTTTAGATACATCAGGGAGAAGGTATATTTTAAACAGGAAGGGGTTTCAGAAACAGAAATGGATAATGTCAGAAATTAGTGGTGATCATGGCCTCTAACAAACTGTGGCAGTCTGAACAGAATCAACGTCTGTGAAGCTTTTTAAAGCTGGCTGTGATACATCTTGGAAGTTTTCCCATTTTTAGAGCTTCATTGAAAATCTGATATTTTATCTGAAAACCTGGTTATTTTTCCCTGCTCCCTTATTTTTCACCATTTTCATTGCTTATGTTATTTTGAACTCTTCGTTTAAAAAAAATATATTCAACAAATATATGATTAGAGACTGTCATAATGAGATGTTCAGTGCAGTATCCCAGACACAAGCAGTATTAGAATGGCTGAATAACAGTAATTATGGCTGAGTGTTATATGGATATTGTAATTGTCTCCAAACCCAAAGATATGCAGAATTATGGGTAAACCTGAGAAATCTAGTCATGTTAAAGTATAAAAATGTGATCAAAGTGCCCAAATCACTGTACTTGTGTTTTACATTGAGGACATACAGTAGCTGTTTGCTTGTGATGTACAGCATTTTTGGTGTATGTGGTCCAGAGTCGTTGTGGGTGTGCCTTGTCTCTCCATGCAGCCAAGCCCCTGTTCCTGGCTGGCTGTGTCTGTGCAGCTGAGGGCAGGCAATGGTGGGCAGGCTCTGGCTTGCCCACGCTGCCTTGCTGGTGGTGTCCCCAGGTCAGCTTTGGCCACTAACAGCCCTGGATGAGATGTTTCCCATGTGCAGTTGCAGAGGGAGCAATCCTCAGTGTGTTCCCCAAAAGCAGCATGGACAAAGCTGCTCTGCCATTTCTTGCTTTTGTTTTCAAGGTAGTTATGTATGGTTTGGAAAGGCTGTGGGCCTTTGTGTAAACCACTGTTGCCCTTACACCTTGTCTTAGTGTGTGAAGCCCTCATTTTTGGGCTGCAGACATGTGGCTGCTGACGTGGCACAGCCTTCACGTTTTGGGAGGCTTTTGCAGTGAAGTGAAAGCACAGTGTGCTAAATAATGGCTGGTTGAAGTTGCAAGAGCCCTGCTAAGGGCCAGAGGAGACCCAGAGCCAGGTGCACTATGTGCAGGCAGTCTGTGCTGCTTGGCTTTGGCCAAAGAACTGACTCTGTCTGTGTCATATTTGGTGGTGCTGCTTTAGCTTTAACATTCAGATAATAATAGGACTTGTCAGTGAAGTAAATGGATGGTTTGTGCTTTTATTTACTTTGATTAAAGTAAAAGGATGTATCTGCTATGGGAATTGGTGTCTTTCCTTGAGATTTCATGGTCTTTGGTTTTGGAGAAATTTTCATGCTTGTGGGTGACTTGGGTAGCTATTGAACACTGAAGAGCCCACATTCTGCTGTGTGCTTAAAGGCTGTTACCTGCCTCCTCCTCTGCTTCTGGTCAGTGCATTTGTTAGCACTTAAAGATATCATCCTGGCACCATGCTGTTACAGAAGGGAGCAGAGGAACCTGAGAAGCCTCTTCAGCTTGCTCAGATTCTGAGGAGAAGAAAAATTCTCTCCTATGGCCTTATCAAGTAGCTGCCACTATTTTAAGATGCTCTCAGACCTTTGGATTCCCATGTAGCATAAGAGAGGTGACTTCTGTTGGCTTTCTTGGGGATGTCATTTTATCAGTATATTTGTTGCTGTGGGTGAAATGCATTTGTGTGCGTAGACAGAAAGCTGTGGAGATACAATGGTACATACATAAAATCTTTTACTTATCTGGACTTTGGGTTCACTGTGTTCCTAACTTCTTGTGCTGTCAGCCACTATGGAGATTTGTAGATGATGTGGAAGATGAAAGACTGCTAGTCTACAGATCAGAAGATATCAAAGATTTCTCAAGGTTGCAGTCCCCCAAAGTATGTGGTTATTTAAAGCTGAGTGAAGATGAACTGTTGCCAAAAGGACTGGAAGACAGGAAACAAAATGAAGGTGGGTGTCCCTACCTTGGGAGAGCAGCATCTTTGAAACAAATTAGCTCTTTCAATTCCCTGTGGGTATGGAAGGGGGTGGCAGCACTCCTTATGCCCCTTAAAACAATTTTGTACTTCTGTGCAGCGTGCAGCAGGACCTGATTGGCCTCTATGGTCACTCAAGGAATCTGTCGTGAACTATGATGGGGTTTTGAGAGTTTTTGGTCCCTCTTTCCTCTGTCCCTTTGCTGTGTCAGCAAAAGTTGGGGTAATGAATCGGAACAGGAGGAGGAGAGGTGTTAAGGCTGTGGTGATGACCATAAAAGCTCTTTAGATAAATCTGATGAATAACTCAGTTTTACTGCTCTGCATTCTTTTCCTTACAGGAAGTTCCAGGACTGTTAGGTAGACAAAATTTAAGAATAGCTATTAAAAAAAAAAAAAAGGCCCCCTGAACTAAAACTAAACATCCCCATTGTCCTCCCAGGAGTCCACCCATACTCACATTCAGGTCTTAAATAAGGACAATAGACTGAGCAGTGGGAGTAGTATTGAGTGTTTATTTGAAATATTCACTTTAGAAAGCACCCATCGGAACAAAAGAGCCATTCCAGAGAACTCCAAAAACACCTGTAAGATGCTGGTAGTGGCAGACCATCGTTTCTTCAAGTACATGGGCCGTGGGGAAGAGAGCACTACTATAAATTACTTGGTAAGTAAATGTACCCTGTTAAAATTTGCTGGAATAGATGCACTGATAACGCACTGATACAGTAGTTAAAACAACATACAGCTTATACTACTTTCATACACAGAGCTTTTTTCTGGGAGAGTGCTAAATCATGCTTTAAAAATGAAGCATTTTTCTACAATGAAGCTAATGAAGTTCAGTAGTCTTCAAATTTCACTTAAAAGCAAATTCCTTCCTTTCCTGTACATCTGTCGGCTATGCCATTTTCTGCCCAGGAACTTCCCTTTTCTCAGTCAGAACTCTAGAGTCTCCTGGATTTTGAAATCCACTGCAAATGATCTTAGTATCTTTAAAGTTCTAGCACATTTAATGAGAGGTTAAAGCAACTCATATAGATCTTCTTTTCCAAATTCTTTCAGGATTCTCTGTCTAGAACAATAAATTAGAAGCAGGTCCAGTAAACATCTTGTTTGGTTGTACATTAGTGTTGCAGATTAACCCCAGCAGGCAGCTCAGCCTCAGGCAGCCACTTGCCCTCTCCTCCCTGATGGAATGGGGAGAGGATCAAAAGGGTAAAGGTGAGATAACTTGTAGGTTGAGATAGAAACAGTTAATAGTGAAAGCTGTTCACAGCACCAAAGCAAAACAATGGACTTAATGCACTGCTTCCCATCAGCAGACAGGTGTTCAGCCATACTTAGGGAAGCAAGGCTCCGTTATGTGTACCAATTACTAAGTGACCCAGCTGAAACACTGTGGTTGTCTGTCTGACAAGGTTTTTGTGAACTAGAACAAGGCCTACCCACACCTTTCAGCAGAAGGGGAGAGAATGGGGATGTGGGGACTGGAGACAAAAAGAATGAAAACAGGTTTAGAGGCCTGTTGTTTGTCAAAAGTCTCTCTCTGAGCTTTACTCTTTGAAATGTTAATCACTCTGTTCCACTTTCATTGGCTTTTTGACCATTCTGTCCCCAGAAATGCTTTTACATTCTCCAGGTGAGGGGGCCTCATTTGGTGTGTTTGCAGAGGTGCTCTTATCTCAGCATCTGACATGTGCTGAGGCTGACCCCTGTTGTGTTTCCTGGGTAGGTGGGTAGTGTTAACAACACAGTGATTAGAAAACTAAAACATAAGCTATTATTCTGAGTGGTTCTGAATGTCACTTCTCCTTCTCAGCAAGTTTGGTGGTTTATATTTAGTAGAAGGTGTTTTTTTAAGAGAACAGCTTGAAAAGGGAGGTATTGATTGTGAGCACTGACAAGAGACTTTCTGGAGCCTTGTGCTTGAACCATATTTGGCTGGGTGAGGGAAGCAAGCCTGGGGGGTCAGTTAAACTAGTTAAGCACCATGGTAAAACAAAGCAGTAAAAACAGGTCCCTCCTCTGCCCTTCCCCTCAAAGAAATTTGGAAAATTAGTGTTTGAACAAAGTGTTTCCCAAAATGTCTTGTTCTTAATATTACTGCTCTTCTACTATACAAACAAAAGTGACAAATGGAAAAGCTTATGCTACATTTTAATGATGGAAAATTTTCAAGTACATTGGACAATACTGATCCAAAATCAACAGTACTTGGATCCAGGGAGTTTGTCTTGTTACCTTACACAAGGTTCAGTTTTAATTCAAGTGACTGTTTCTAGGTTAGTGTGTTGCAGTTTCTCTGAATGTCTTTTGCTCCATGAAAGCTCACCTGGGTACCTGTTTTTCTCTTCCACACAGATTGAATTGATAGACAGAGTAGATGACATCTACAGAAACACTTCCTGGGACGATGGAACCTTCAATGGGTACGGCATACAGATAGAGCAGGTATTCACTGGACTCTGCAGAGGGCTTCCAAGTTAAAGGAACATGGTTTAAACAGCAGTGTTTCTGATTATTTTGTCTGGGTTAGAGCTAAAATAATAAGATACTACATTATTAACTCCAGCCAGGAACACTCTGAAATAGCATCTTGCCAGCGATGATCTGACATGATGCCCATTTTCAGTTCCTTGCAGTGTTTGAGATGTGCATTTTCAGGAAGAATCTTTCCATATTTATTCCTAATTCAAAAGTGCTTTTTTTTGCCTGAATATGAGCAAATTTTGTTTTATTCAGACATATTCATGCATTTATTTCATATTTCTGTCACTAGTGCTTTGGCTTACAAAGCCTGAGTGGGCCTCAAACACAGGTGAAAACACACAATCTTGCCTGAGGAGCTTTGATGACTCCCTTAGACATGCTAGTGTAGAGGCTTGTATATGGACACAGGGAATGTAGTGACTTCAGTTTCTATGATGGTGTCTCAAAGTTAGTGCACAGAAATTTGGAAAACTGCATTAAAAACAGGAGGACTCCATCAGCTCAGTGTACTGCAAGAGCTGTGATGTGGGACATGGAGGCTAATGGTACAAGCCAGCTGCCCCTTTGCTGGGAAAAGATCTTCAGGCATAAAGAAGAAGCATTAGTTGGGCAGGGAGGAGGTAGAAAACATGATGAACTAATTCTGGATTACTTGGAAAGTAGCAATCCTTTAACAGAGTTCTGGTTAGCCAGGACTCTGAAATGATTTGGGGTTATTTATACTAGTTGTATTTGTTTGGAGCATCTCAAAGCAGAATTTTACAGTGAAAACTTCTGATATTGTCTTGTAAAAGGGTTACTTACAATGTAGTTACTTAGGATTTAGTTGGTGTATTTAACTAGCAGAAGCTGGAAAGTTAATATTAGAATCATGCTGAGTCTGAATTTTTCTTCTTACATATCTATTGAGACATTTAAAATTACATTGTAACCTTTTCTGTAGCTATAAAATTCATTAAAATTTCTCTTCATTGTTGTTTCCCTTTTTGACGTATAGATTATTATCCACAATGAGCCAAATCATGTAAAACCTGGAGGAAAGCATTATAATATGGCAAGAAGTTACCCAGATGATAAGAAAGATGCCTGGGATGTGAAAATGCTGCTAGAGGTAGGTTGTAACCCTTGAAAAATCATGCCCCTTAACAGAGAATTGCTCATTCATATGGCTGCTCAGTCATAACGGGTGAAAGTCCTCTGCACCCTCTGCGTGACATGTAGATGTCACACAAAGTCAAACCAGCTGCTGTGCCCTGTAGCCTGTGGTAAAGGGCTCCCTTGCATAATTATAGAGCAGACATCAATTAGTCTTATTAATGTGGTCTGAGTCAGAAAGGCAGTCCTGATATGTCTGGCCCTGAGACTGGCTGCCTTGTGACCTTCATCAAGTTATTGTACTTGGCTTTGTCCTCCCTGTGAAAAGGGAAAATGAATAGACAAGTTATGTAAATGAATGTGTACAGTCTACTTGGGCATTAGTTTAATTTCCTGCAGCTCTGTAGGACAGCTAAACAGCTGCTGTATTCTGACTTAACCAGATCTAGGAGATACTTGTCTGGCACATTAAATAAATTTTATTATCTGTAGACTTCAAACAAGCACTGTAAGCTAACAGAGATTTGACTTTTTTTTTTTAAGCAATTTAGCTTTGATATTGCAGAGAAAGCAGCTCATGTGTGCCTTGCTCATCTCTTCACCTATCAAGATTTTGACATGGGAACGCTTGGACTGGCCTATGTTGGCTCTCCCAGACCTAACAGCCATGGTGGCATTTGTCCTAAAGGCAAGGCTTCTTTNATATTGCAGAGAAAGCAGCTCATGTGTGCCTTGCTCATCTCTTCACCTATCAAGATTTTGACATGGGAACGCTTGGACTGGCCTATGTTGGCTCTCCCAGACCTAACAGCCATGGTGGCATTTGTCCTAAAGGCAAGGCTTCTTTTTCTTCTGTTCCAGTTGTGGGTTGGAAGCTAGTTTTCGCTATTCATGTTTAATTCTTTTCTCCAACTTTCATGGAATATGTTGTGCTATTTGCATAGAGTCTAGTAGTTGTTTTTTTTTTACATAGCAGGGATGGCCATATTTTTTGGCTGGAGCTGGAAACAGCAGGAAGGATCAAAGTCACTAATCAAAGTCACTAAGCTATCTGGTGTGAACAGGCTGTATAGAAAAAACCCTGTTCTAAGGGCTGCTTTGTGTGGAGGCATCCTGCAGCAGTTCTGGAATGCCGTTGTCTTGGAAATTTCTGCTGTTTTTGCCTTTACTGTAATACATGAGCTGCTGAAGCTGTGCTTGAAAGATTCCCAGCTCCAAAAACTGGCAGGAGGCAGGGGCTCACTAGTGAGCCTGTGAGAACAATAAAGCTGTAAAGCTTTATTTCCCCAGACAAGTTTCCCTCTCTTCCCAAAAGTACCCTTAAACACAAGAAAAATGTTTCTCAATTTTAATTTCTTTCTTACTCTTTTAGCTTATTACAGTCAAATTGCAAAGAAGGATATCTATTTGAACAGTGGCTTGACCAGCACCAAGAACTATGGGAAGACCATCCTCACAAAGGTAGAAGAGTATTCTCATATGTGTGTGCTGGTGATGCGTGCCATGGGATTGTGACAAGCTTCTGTGCTCTCAGAAAAGAGCTGCTGGCTTTCCATTTGAGTCAGTTCTCTGGGGATAAGGATATAGATCATAAACCAAAAATCATCTTTTTTGTTGTAGCTGACAAGAGGAGTCAGGACTGAATGGAACTGAAAATTGAATTCACTGTGAAACAGGAATGAGGAAACAGCTAGTGTCTCATAGGAGCTGTAGTTTGCTAGATATAAACAGGTTTTTGATGTCTAAAGATGAATTTAAATGTATTTTGTTTTAACAAAAAATCCCCAAACAAACAACAAAACTCTAACAAAACAAACCCTCAAACAGAATAAGCGGGCAAAGTAGGAGGTTTAGTTTGAGCCTTTTAATGAAATTCCTCCACCTGATTTTTGTGTGTCCTGAGTAACTAGAGCAGAGAACAGTAATATAGGGCTGATTAGTGCTAATACTAAACATAAAGTAAGTTGATGCTTTCTGGATTTTTTTTCCATACTTTATGAGATAGTAAATACAAAAAGGCCTGAATATGGGCTTTGTCCCACTTGTAAAGACACCAGAGCAGTGCCTGTGTGTGCCTCTGTTAAATCTTATGAAGTTGGGCATATTTCACTTTTGGTGGCTTCTGCCAGCTTCTCAGCTGTGCTTTTCTGTAGCGTGATTATAATAGGAATTTATAATTGATGTGTGGGCTAAAACTTGGCACAGAAACTGTCAAGAAGATAGGGAAAAAGACAGTAAAGCTTTGTGTTAAGAGGGATGTTGACAGAGAGCTCTAGCAATAGCTGTTGCCATGCTATTTGCATTTGTTCAATCTCCAGACTGGAGCTCTGCCTTAGATTACAAAGGAGGTTGAGTTTTCTGTCTGCCCAGTGGCAGGCTTAGGGCTTGGGACGATGGTTCACATTGGTTTCACAGGGTAAGTGCTGCATGGTATCCACTTGGGTTTAAAAAAAAAAGACAAAACCAAAACAACCTTCTTAAAACTCTTCTCCAAATGGCACACAGTGAAGCACAGGAGGGGTGCCTGGGCAGCTCTCCTGTCTCTGGCTCCCACATTAGCCATGCTTAGACATGGAGCAGGGCAGCTCATGGCAGTGCTTGGTCCTTCCTGTGCCCACACAGCAGCTGCAGTGACAGTTCCTCTCCAGAACTGCCCAGTCTCCTTGTGGTTATCTTTATTTCTCTGTGAGCTTAATTTGTGGTTGTCACCTTGTGAGCTTGACACCATCTGCTGGGGAAGGTGCCATGGGCGATGTGCAGTGAGCAGAGCTGGTTTGGGATCCTCAGCACAGGCAGGTGTGTTTTGCATAAATGATGTTGGAAATCCATCCCTGCTGGGCCACAACTGTAGGTGTCTTTCCTAGAAATCATGCAGTAGCAGAGTTTATTCAGCACTCCAAAAATCATTGTCCATTTAGAAGAAATAATTCTAATGGCAAGATAACATTAAACAAGAGGTTGACTAATCATAGTAGCTGGTTTGGATTGGGTTTTGTTTTAACTTTTTATGCCTTCTAGCTACACAGAAGCAAATGTTCATATTTAAGCATCTGCATTGCCTTGAAAACAAGTTTGAATTGGTATTCTAGGACAGCATTTTGCCTTTAACAGTGATTTAATGTTCAAATCTAGTCCTTGAACTTGACTTTGGAAAGGACCACAATTTTATTTACCTTCATTTCTCCACTTCTAAAACCAGAAAAATGTTCATAGGAAATTCCCCACCATCTTGGTGTATCTTAGTATTGCTGGTGGCCTAGAAATAGCTGGGATCTTCTGTCCCCTACTGCTCAGACTAATTTTTCCAACATTGTTTTTTTCATGTTCAAACAAGGAGGCTGACCTGGTTACAACACATGAACTTGGACATAACTTTGGAGCAGAGCATGATCCTGACAGTCTGCCAGAGTGTGCCCCCACTGAAGACCAGGGTGGGAAATATGTCATGTATCCTATTGCTGTCAGTGGGGATCATGAAAACAACAAGGTATGGTCGTTTAGTTTTGCATCAACACAAAAGTTTCTGCTATGGTCAGTGACCCTTTGCATGGCAAATCTATTTAGTTAATGATTCCTGTAGTTCGAAACCACCAGAATGTAATAGATTAGCCATAAGAAAACATTTGCATGCAGCTGGGTTCTCTGCAAGATAAACTCTT
>VZUA01044509.1:3331-20774 GCA_013401035.1 Horornis vulcanius
TGGATTTCATCTATATAACTTAGTGTTTATCAATACTTGCTATTTAGAATTACCTGTTTTCAACTGAGTTCCTAGGAAGGAACCTTTCAATTCTTTCTATAAATGAGTAAAAATGGAAAGCCCTGCTCTCAAATATCTCAAACCATCACACTAAAATCAGACTCCAGTTCCTGTGGGTGTGGAAAGATGGACTGAATTATAATCATTTGAATAACCTTGTGGCCCAGCCTTGAAAACCATTTTGAAATTAATCAGGGATTTTCTTCATTTTTCTGGTGTATGTCAAGCAGGAAAATAAAGATAAATGGGTGCCTAAATACATAATACATGGGGATAAAAAGACCTTAAATATCATAGAAGCATAGAACAGTTTAGGTTGGAAAATTCCTATAAGGTCATAGAGTCCAAATGTTAACACAGTTCTGCCAAGTCCACCACCAAGTGACAGGAAGAGGGACAAAGTTGCTGTAAGTGACAGAACAGAAAAGGAGTACAGTCACTATGGGATGGTACCTGGTAGATAAAGAGGGAAAAATGAATTTGACTACAGCTGAGAAGAGGGCAGGGAGAAGAGAAAATGGAAGGGAAAGAATCAAATGTGAGAATAAGACAGTAAAAAATGAGCACTAGCAGAACTGAGAGGAGTGATAAATGAGTTAATGAGGGGGAAAAAAAGGAAGAGAATTCTTTTATAAGTAGGAATGTGCACAGATACCTGATACAGTCCACAAAAGCAGTAAAGCCTTATGAAATGCTAGAGTGTTGCTAAAATGCTGAAGTCAGCTACTATGGATCAGCTGTTGCATGTGAGCAGAAAAAGTCCTACAAATGAGAAGTGGTCATTCATTTTCTGTCAGTTAGGGGATTTTTCTTCCCATATCTGATGCTGGTAAAAAAAAACAAAACTTGAAGAGTCAGGCTCAGCATCCGATCTGACATTGCATTTCCTACATTCCTAAGGGAAAATACCGAGAGAAATAAAGTGTACCACACTGCTTTTATAAACAACCTTCCATTTTTCACAGAGATATACAGGTGAGATTTTTTTATCCATTTACATTGTCCAACACATATGTCTACCATTTCTAAAGATTGTTTTGTTTTCATTTAGTATATATAATGCAATGACCTAGAAGGTCCAAGAGAAAATATACTTTGGGGATATTACTAAGCAGTCTCTTGGCATTTCTGGGCATTGTTTCAGTTTGTAGCGGTGTACAATGTATCTGTTAATACTTTCCTTAGCTGGAAAGTCTCTATCTTGGTAATACTGAAAATTACCAAGTTAGGTTTAAAATACATCTCTTCAATATTTTACATTTTTAAGAGGCACTATTATATCTGTTGGAAGTAGTTAAGAAAAATACCTGAATTAGTTGTGTGGCCTCTTAGAGTGCTGATATGCTAAAGCTGATCTTATACGCAAGATGTTGGTGAATAGAGTAGATATAAAAGAGTTCTTTTTTATATATTCCTCTTTTTGGAAGGTTTATTGTCCTTTTCTACTTGGTGATGCTGCTTGTCTTGGATCTTGACATTATTTAACTATTTTTTTTAACAATGCTGCTTTTGGATCTATTTTTGTGAGCTTCTGAGTACCTTCACCTCATTTTGACATCAATAAACATTGAAAGATTTCATTTCAGTTCCTGCAATAGTTAGTTTTAGAGACTTGTAGCACTGAGTAGAATTTTTAGAAGATGCTGGAAATCATTGTACAAGTCACTTGTAGAAAAATCCCTTCAGTAGGATGGAAAACTATACCTGTCTAGAAAAAGGTAGATTTTTCTTCAGGCAGAACTATAATGATGTCTTATCACAATTTTTAACATTCATAATGCTGTAGACTACTCTTAATTCTTATCCCTTTGTTTCTCATTCTGAAAGGGAGAGGAAACTACTGCTCAGCTATACTCAGAAAGAGCTCCTGGGCTGCTTTAGTGTTGTTTATTTTTCATTTTGGAAAGTATTTTTTTTTATTCTGACTACAAAAAATGGTTCATCTGATACAATACAATCATCAGTTCTTATATATGTGCTATATTGCTCAGAGATACTTAGCACTATCTTGGCTTCTGAAATATTTTTTTTGTTTTGTGTATGTTTTAGTCATTGTGTAAGATATAGCAATACTGAGGGCACTGTTATGAAAAAGTACAGCCCAGAAAAAATGTTAGCAGTCATTAACTGATTGTATTAGTTCAAAATTCTGACGTGTTAAGTGAGGATAAAAGTCTCTGGAACTCCCTTGCCTTTAATTGTGTCAACAGTCTCTCAAAGAAACAAAAATTGCACCTTCTGAATAATATCCAGAATAAACAGTATATTTTCAGCAGAGAAAGAGATGACCCAATATTTAAAGCAAACTGATTTCCATTTGCATAAACCATTTCATTGGTAGATTTGCAATACAATCTAGGTATTTTTTCCACTACAGTTTCAGAATTTGTATGTAATTGGAACATGAGAGGTTATTGCAGTGTCATTACTGTAGCAACAGAATGACTTTAAGCACAATTATTCTATGAACCAGATCCAAGTTTTATTTTGTAAATTTCTAAAATACAAGAAATTGTAAGAATTAGATTTCAAATGTAGTAAGTACATTGCTTGGAGAATACTGGTATAAAGTAGTTGCTCAGGAATTCTTCATTGTTTCTATGTGTATTCAATGGAAAATGCTTTCAAATACATTTTTTAAGTTCTTAATATTGAAAATGCTGGCTTTACTAATATCTGTTAGTGTTTTCACTTGTAAGCTCGATATTGTTATGAAGTTTGTAGCTTTCTGATGAATTTTTTGATCTTTTGTCATTGTAAAATCTCTTTTCAATGGTGTTTGCATTTCAGTTTAATAAAAGTTCGTGAATAAAATTCCCAATTCTCTATTTCTTCATGATATGCAACATTTCTACTGTATAATGTATAGAAAGAAAAAGGAAAATCCAGACATCCAAGACACTCTGTAGGGCAGCATCCTGCTGTCCTCCATGGCGAAAAAAACTACTTGACAATATTTAACCAATTTTGGTGCACTAAGCAAATGAACCAGGTAACACAAATGGCTGACATATCAGGTCACAACTTTTATGTTTCTTTATGGCTCTTTATGTTGATTTAAACTATATTTATCATTGAAATTCAGGATTTGTTTACAAAAGATAAAGTTTGATCAAGAAAGGTTGAGGGCTGGGGTAGTCCTAAGGTACGTAAGCACCACCCCGGTTACTAGAGGGTACAAATCTCTGACCCTTTGCACCAACTTTGGGCAGTTTTCCTGCAAAACTGGGGCTGCCCCCTAGGCTACCTGTGGTCAGCCCTCTGCCTTAGGAGCAGGCAGGGTCATCAAAAGCACTGTGAAATAACCCTCACTGGCAACTGTGTCTAGTTACACTGTGTGCCAATTTCCATTCCAGGAAATGTCACCTTGACCCTTGATTCTTAAGTATTACAATGGTGTGCTGGTTTTGGTTGGGGCCGAGTTAATTTTCTCCACAGTAGCTGGTATGGGGCTGTGTTTTGGATTTGTGCTGAACACAGTGATGATAACAGAGATGCTTTTGTTGTTGCTGAGTGGAGTTTACGCAAAGCCAAGGCTTTTTCTGGGTGCATGGGAGGCTAGGAGTAGACACAGCTGGAATAGGTGACCCCAACTGACCAAAGTGATATTCCAAACCATGTGACATCATGCTCAGTGTGAAGTACTGAGTAAAGACTGAATATTTGGAGCTATGGCCTTTGTCGTCCCAAGTCGCCATTACATGTGACAGGCCCTGCTTCCCTGGAGATGGCTGGACTCCTGCCCGACCATGGGACGTGTGAATTAATTTCTTTTGCTTTGCTTGCATTTGTGGCTTTTGCTTTTTCTATCAAACTCATCTTGGCCCAAAGGTTTTCCAGCTTTTACCCTTCCCTTCCTCTCCCCAGTCCCACTGGTGGGGAACTGAGCGTGTGGCTGCCTGGGGCTTGGCTGATGCCAAGTAATGGGGAAGGAAATACAGCTTCCTACTTCTGCCATCCTTGTAGGAAGTTATGCTACACCTCTTCACTGACAAAACAAAAGCAAAACAATGGAATAAATAGATCATCACCTACCCCTCTCAGCAGAGCTGTCACTTTCTCCTCATCCACCCAGCTGTATTGAACACAACACAATACACAGAATCACATACTGGGTGAGGTTGGAAGTCACTACAGTGATTTTGGTCATCTGATCCAAAATCCCTGCTCAAGCAGCATCATCCAAGAGCAAACAGCAGAGGACTGCATCCAGACAGTTCTTGAATATCTTCAGTGAGGGAGACAGAGGAAAATCTCTTCCACTGCATGATCACACACACAGTAAAGAAGATTTTTCTCATGTTCAGGTGGAATTCTCTGTGCATCAGTTTCTGCCTGTTGTGTCACGTCCTGCTGCCTGGCAGCAAAGCCTGGTCCATCCTCTGACCCTTCCCTGCAGACACTGACAGACATTGATGAGTCCCCTCTCAGTTATCCTTTCTTGAGGCTGAACAAGATCGATTCTCTCAGCCTTTCCTAGTAATAGAGATGCTGCAGTACCTTCATCACCTTTGCAGTTCTCTGCTGGACCCACTCCAGAGACTCCATGTCTCTGTTGTGCTCCAGGGACCAGAACTGAGCACAGACCCCAGATGAGACCTCACTAGAGCTGAGTAGTAAGGCAGGATCACATCCTCTGACGTTCTGGCAGTGCTCTTCCAAAGGTACCCCAGGGTTCCATTGGCCTCCTGCTCACAAGGTCACTGCTGGCCCATTAACAGTTTGTTGTCCACCAGGACCCCCAGGTCCTTCTCCACAGAGCTGCTTTCCAGCAGCTTTCCAGCCTGTGCTGGTACCCAGGGTTGCTCTTCCCCAGATGCAGGACCCTGCATTTGCCCTTTTAGAATTTAAAACTGTTCTTTCTGTCCATCTTTCCAGCCCGTTGAGGGCCCTCTGAAGGCCTCACGGTCAAACTGTGTCAGAAGAAGACTCGGGACAGTGCAGGGTGACATTAAGGAGACAGCACGCAATGGCACCAGAAGAGCAGCACGGGATGACACCGGGAGGGAGAGCAGGGCGTGAAAGCAGGGCCGCAGCACGGCAAGACGCCAGGTGGACAGCCCCGGATAACCGGGGGCCCAGCACGGGATGCCAGCTGGGCAAGCACGGGCTGACAGCAGAGGCACAGCGCGGCACCGGGGCACAGCCCGGTGTGTCCGGCCGGCTGGCAGCACACGTGTCGGGGCGGCGCCGCTGCCCGGGCCGGGCGGACATGGCGGGGCGGCTGCGGAGGCCCGGCGGCGGTGAGGGAGCGGCGGGGCCGCGGCGGAGGNGGCTGGGCCCGCGGGGGTCCCTGCGCCCGCTCCGCGCAGGCTGGGGAGGGATGGCAGCACCGCGCCTGTACGCGGAGCGGCGCGGGGTTAGAAGCGCTTTTCGGTGTAGCTGCAAATCCCTCGGAAAGAGTTCCAAGGGTAGAACTTCCCTAACTCATGGGTTTTCAACTACTTTTTTAAAACTGTACTCTAGTAGATTCTATATTCTTTACTGCTGTTAAGTGGTTGTAATGGAAGTGACATTGCATGTAAGTAATTTCAGGAAACTTTATTCTTCAGTCATTTACATTTCACTGTGTTTTAGAAATTGGTTAAAACCTTAGGCTTTTAAAAGCAAATGTGCTTTTAAAGCGACCTCTCCTGAGAGTTCAGGAGATAGTGTTCAAGGTGCAGAAATAGAGTATTTTGAAATAACTCCTTGCAGAATCACAGAATGGGTCAGGTTGGAAGGGCTCACAGTGGGTCATCTGGTCCAACCTTCCCGTTCAAGCAGGGCCATCCTGGAGCACACAGCACAAGATTGTGTCCAGACAGTTCTTGAATATCTCCAGTGAATGGGACTCCACAGTCTCTCTGGGCAATCAGGTATCTCTTTCTGATACCTGCTGAATTGCATCGGCAGTTAAATGAAAGGTGGGACAGTGTGATGTTCCCAGGATTTTGGAGCAAGGATGGAAGATGGCAGCTGGAGATGTCAGGGTCCTAAGCACAGCTCATGTCCCCTGAACAGCCTCCCCCAGGGCTGTACCCCTTGCTCAGGTGCCCTGTTTCATCTCTGCCCTGAGCCTTCAGTTCCTGCCTCAGCCTAGGCTTGAGCCTTGTCACCAGTGCAGCCCTGGCTCTCTCCTGGATGGACCTTGGACTTCTGTGGTAGCCTGGTGTCCAGCCCTGTCTCTGGCCCAGTCTGCTGCAGCTCCTGCCTGGGTTCCCTGGGTGGACCCTGGACCTGATCAGCCCTGTTTATGTGGGGCATTCTCGGTGAACCCTGCTTTGCCCACTTCGTTCAGGTCTGTTGGGCCCCAGCCCTGCTCCCTGGGAGCACTACCCATGCTGCAGTCACTCTGGGCACCTGACTATAGAGCATTCACCCACTGCTTCCAGATAAGAACTTGAATTAGAAACAGTTTTTATTTTTAAAATAAAAATTATTCTTCTGTCAAAATAGAAGTCCATGTGAAACTGAAAACTTGAGTTTTAATGGACATAAATGCCTTTCTTTTAAAACTAGATATATTCTGCCTGTTACTTATTTTTCCCCAAAGAAAACTCCTCAGACCAAAAAAAGCCTCCAAAACTTTCTGTGACTGTAGTTCATGTGTTCCTTGAACAAGCTTATAGAGCAAATCTTCTAGGTGTGTAGTTTGCCAAATGTTTCATAATTCTCTTACTATTTTATAGTTGCCTTTAGGCAGCAGAAATGGAAAAGTTCTGTCTCCACACAAGCAAAAATGCCTCCTTGCAATTTTGTACCTGAAAGATACGAAGTAAGTCATGCATACACGCATACTGAATTTAAATAAAGCTTCGTTACTGGGTTTGGGTGATAGGTTCATCTGCTAAATATGATTATAAAATTTGCTTCTTTGGGTACAGTCCAACTGCTACAACCAGGATATAACCTGTAGATATACTTCTTGTGACAAATCTGTAATTTGTAAAAATTTAAGAAAGATGTATGTGAAGAACAGCAGCCTTATTTCAAAAAGCTGAATTTCAGAGTTGTGTAGAATATCTATGTGCCAGAATCTGTTACGATCTTAATCCTGTAGATAGCTGTGTAATCTGTGTGCTCCACAACAACTCCATGAGTCTGAATCTTTAGAAGGCATGGATGTATACTGACTGTTTTGTTCCACTCAGTCCTATCCATATGAACGTATGCAGAAGATCCGTGAACAAAATATTGCTCCTTCACTGCGGACATATTACAAGAAGCCATTGCTGCTGCACCAGGGACATATGCAGTGGTTGTTTGATCACGAAGGACGAAGATACCTTGATCTCTTTGCTGGAATTGTCACTGTCAGTGTTGGACACTGTCACCCGTAAGTATGTTGCCTTTTGATTTATGGTATAAAATACAGGAAGAGACACCTATGTTTGTTTTGTGCTTCATTAACCTGTAGCACCATTAGCCTAAAACCAGAATATAATTTACTGAATTGTCATGTGTTACAGTTAGTTCAATTTCTGCTACATTTTGAAGAATTCATTAATTTGGTCTACTTATTCCTCCCTCCATCTGGCACACAGTGCAGCATCTGCGTTTGCAGCATCAATAGCACAGAGGTATGTGCATGTATGAGTGTGGAGTCTGTGTGGAATTCAATCCCTTTGTCTCTCCCTTGGTACATGCAGGAAGGTAACTATGGCTACCCAGAAGCAGCTGGCTCGCCTGTGGCATACCACCAATATCTACATGTACCCAGCAATCCACGAGTATGCTGAAAAGCTAACTTCTCTTTTTCCAGATCCACTAAAGGTAAATTGATTCTGATGGGAGCAGGGGCTGGTGAAGTGGGTGTCTGTTTATAAGAAGCATTTATTAAATAATCGAGAGCCATGATATCTCTAGAGAGAAAATCTGTATGGGGAATACAGACTGTCAGTTAAAGAGCATGAGGGCCCTCAGGGCCTTTTCTTTAGATCTAGCTGTAGACAAGCACAATATCCCCTATTTCTGTTCTGTTTTCTCCCTTCACTAGTCACTGTGAAGAGGCACTGTTGGCTTAACAATTACTTTAAAGAAACGAAGAAGGTGTTTACTATTCTTACATGTAGCTGGCCTTAATTCTGTTGATCTCATGAAAATCCACACTGAAAATTGTTTGGCAGTATTTTGTGTAGGTTGTGTAATTGTTTACCAACATTTAAATAGACAAATCACAAAAATGTCATGTTTCATATGCAGTGAAACAGTAAGAAAAATAATTTTTGTTTTCAGGTAAAATAAATTGTTGATAAAATGAAACTGGGCTAGCAGAAGAGCATAAAGCTGTTGCAATCTTAAAGATGGAAGGAGAGAAAAAAAAATTAAAATGTCCTTCTTAGTTTGACCCAACACTTTGATTTCCTTCAATCAGAAATCCATCTTAGGAAAACCTGTAAACTGAAACCCTTTGAGATTTTTTGGTACCCTCCCAGAGCACATCAGTTGGATCTTTTTTCCCACCTATAGCATAAGGGCAACACTAATTTTATCGTGGTGAGGTCACCCTGTGGTAGTGCTAGGCTAGAGTTCATCGCATTATTAAGGGACAAGGTCTGATGCCGAAGAAGAAGAAGGTGTTTTTGTGCTGTTCTGATCCCGAATGTTCTCCCACAGGTGGTTTATCTCACCAACAGCGGGTCAGAAGCCAATGATTTAGCTATGTTCATGGCAAGGCTACACACTCGTAACTTTGACATCATCTCTCTCAGGTAATGCCAACAGACCTTCACAAAACCCCTCTGTGTATGGGATCACTCTCTGCATGCCTAAAACAAGAAATAACTGAGAACCCTTTCACTCCGGGTCTGCAGAGGAGAGTACTTTAATTGACAAAGAGGAATAAACTAGGAGCTGAAGTTTTCATACAGCATGTTAGGACTAATTTGCAATAAAAATGCAACCTGTAATTTTTGCTTGTGTTACCTAGAATATGATCTGATGTTTGTGTTCAGGGTGTGCTTTGTTCAAAGTAGACTTTTGTTCATGGCCAGACCAAGACTGAGCAACTGCTTCATTCTTCCTCCATTTCCCTTCCACAGTGCCCCTTTGTGAGGGGTGCAAAGGTACCTCTGGAACAGTGGTGCAGTGAACCTCAGCAGGGAACTGCTCTGCCTGGGAGGTGATTTTTGTTTTGTTTGCTTTGCTGCCGTGTTTTTCTATCAGAGCCCTGACCCACAGTTCACTGCACAGGTACACAAACAGCTCTTCTGGCTTAATGACAGGGATGGAGCTGGGCTGAACACTAGTACACTGTAAACACCAGTGTAAACAGTTCACTTTACTCTGCAGCCCAGGGGCCTCAAATATTAGAATAAAAGGCTATGTTAATGAAGAGCTGTATTTTTCTGTTACTGTGTTCAACAGAACATTGGCTACCTAACTTGCTTGTGTATTCTCACTAAGTAATTTTGATCTGTGTAATAAAACTTACAGCAAAGCACCATCTAGTTTAATAATTGGCAGCAGCTGTTGGAGGCAGCAGCTGTTTCCAAGATTTAGAAGACAGAGATGTTTGCTCTGTAGGGATCAGGTGCTACAGCAGAACTTCATGAGACATTGTTTGAATTACTGTTGGTTCCAATGATTATACTCATCTCCTTGCAAATGTTTCTTCACAGATTTTATATTTGAAATTGCAGTCAAAAGGCAGAGAGAAACATGGCGGTAGGAATCTTAGTTTCAGTGCAACAATGCATATTTTTACCAACAATTTGTAGCTCAAAAGCATGCCTTCTAGGAACAGATACTGCTCCAGACATTTCTTGGAAATGAGTGATGTTGATCTGCTTTGTTTGTTTGAACAGAGGAGGATACCACGGAGGCAGCCCTTACACACTGGGTTTGACATCTCTGACTCCTTATAAGCATGGTGTTGCCAATGGCTTTGGCTGTACAACTGTGAGATTTTTTTTTTCTTTTATAATAATCTGGGTAACTAACTGTTTATTTGAATATTTCAGCAGTTGCTATGTTTTCCGCCCTCAAGTGCTTTATGGTCACTAATCAAAACTACAGTGTAGCAGTTTCTGCTGTGTAAATTCAACAAGTGGCAGAGTCCCCTTTTCTTCTATGTATAGTTCCTTAGGCTAATTTTGAGTTAGGACAGCCATAACACAAGTGATCCATGATTTGCAGTTCTTTAGTCATGCTTAATGCTTGCATGAGAGTCTGTGTAAGGAGCAAAATAATGTTCTGAACCTCTTTTTCAAGTTTGTTTTGGCATATCTGTGCAAAGCTGCTTTCAGATGGTCTGGAGCAGATCTTTCACTATAATGAATAGGAATCCTATTTCAGCAAGACAGGAGACCTATCTGTTAAGGAGATCCACTGAGGTTAACTGGCAATATGTTATGTCCCTGCCCTTGAGCAGACTGGAGTAACTTTCTGTCTAGAAGCCACTATTGGTGACTCCAACAGTTGCAGGTGACAGCTCAGCCAAATTATTAACAATAGGAAGGCTCATTTACAGCAGCTTCCAGCTTCCCCTCCTGTCTCAGTGAGTGGCCTGAACTCATGTGGTATTTCATCAGCAGCAAGGATTAGAAAGCTGGAGTTGTCTATATTAGATCTGCCTGCCTTGCTCTATTTTGCAGATTTTGTTCATACTTCAGATTACCAAAATGCTACCAGCAACTGTTAAAATGATGGCATTACCTTTAGATAACCAATATCCTGACTAAGAACAAATAAAGGAATGAAAAATCAGTTGAGTTACTATTGCTGGAACAGTCTAAACTTGTTGGTTCCAAAACTATCTTGGTTATTTGGTGTTACTCCCAAGTGTTCTTCAGATAGGTTCCTTGAACTGTATTTGCCCCTTGACTCTAACAGCTGTTTTTCTGTTTTGCCATTAGTCTATAGATGAAAAGATCACTTAGAAAGGTGTCATCAAATCAGTAGCTATTTCTCTTATGCTTGACAGACAATGTTACCAGATGTTTTTCGTGGTCCATGGGGAGGCAGCCATTGTAGAGATTCTCCTGTGCAAACTGTTCGAAAATGCAGCTGCACCGAAGGTTGGTCCATGATAAAAATTTGGTTTTCTGATTACAAATACTAGAGGGCTGTGAAAACAGGATATAGTTACCTCCTCAAGCAAGGTAGATGTCTGGTTAGGTTTTGCAAGGCTAACCAAAAAAAAAAAAAAAACATATTGCAGAACATCTCAGGATCCTGTATTCCAATAGGAAAAATTTGTGACAGATGACACCACGTTCTCAGATTTCTTCTTGAAATCCCAGTGTTTGTTTCCAGTATTTGTCACGATCAACTCTGGAAGCTGTGGAATTTGCTTCAGCACATCTGGAAGACCAGAAGTGTTGATAGTTTTTTTTCTGTTCCTGAAGTTTTTTCCAGCTTTTATATTGGTATAAGGCAAATAGTAAGGACAATCTGCAGCCAGCAATAGGCAGAGGTCTTACATGGGGCAAAATGTTCCATACACAACACAGTGTGAAATCTCTACTGCTCTGCACCTAACAATTCCAATCAGTTTTTCTACTGTTTCAACAAGCACTTTTTTATTATTTTAATTCATGTAACAGAATGTTTTGTTTTTAGCTTTGCCATCCCTAGTGAATGGCACCACTAGCCATACTAACTGCTCTGTTCTTTATTTACGCACAGACTGTATTCTTCAGAATTCTCCTACCTGTATAAACCATGGAATACACACGGTTTAAGAGAAGAGACTCTCTCCTTTAATGTTTAGCTTTCTACTGTTTATTTGAGAAGTGATATTTACCACGCAGTCATATAACACTTGTTGCTTAGATGCATGGTTTCATGTTTTGAAGCTAGTTTTGTGTCATATGAAGTACATTTCCTTCAAACTGTTTCCCTTGTAAACAGGTGCATGTGTTGCAAAAGACCAGTACATTGAACAGTTCAAAGATACTCTGAATACCTCAGTGCCCAAGACAGTA
This sequence comes from Horornis vulcanius, assembly GCA_013401035.1. NCBI lineage: Eukaryota > Metazoa > Chordata > Aves > Passeriformes > Scotocercidae > Horornis > Horornis vulcanius. Next base: position 15,301 of record VZUA01044509.1, read on the forward strand.
GCTGGATTTATTGCTGAACCAATTCAAGTAGGTAGTTTGTCATTTCTCACAGTTGTGATAGCAGTAGTGTGAAACACTCAAATCTGATATTCTTTAGCTACAATATGAACATAGATGTTTTCTGGTTTTTACTATGATTTTTTAATGCTTTAAAAAGCTTAAATGTTTGAAAGATTGGATGCACTGCCTTCAAATTTCAGCTTTTTTCACTGACTTCAATGGAACTAGAATTTTTCTTGTGAAATTAAACACAGAATCATGATTAAACATACACATTTTTTTCGGCATTTAAGTAGTGAGTGTGATGCATGCTATGGTTTGGTTTCTATTATCTCCTTTCAATTTTCATTACTATTTCTGTAAACTTTTAACTCAGCCTCCCTTTTCCCTCTTTTAGTCATGTTGTCCACTCTATTTTTAACAGCTGTCTGCAACTGATGGCCACAGGATTCATTCTCCTGATGCTTCACCCTATGTTCACAGTTGCTTTATATACATTTCTCCAATAGGAAAAATTGAGAACTTATCCTGGGCAAGAGAAACAGTGTGAGAACTGTGACTACAAAGGAAAACTGGAGCAGTTCTCTGGTTTTGCTGTTTTCTAAGCACTTACCTACTTGAGTCTAAAAAGCTGTTCTGGTCCAGGTGTAGGGTAGAATTGAATTTCCAATGCAAATGCAAACTGTCAAGGTAAAAAGACATTGAGGAGGCAATGTCCTAAACAAATTAACTGAAAAAGGAATATGAATTCTCTGGTCAACTTCATCAGTTTCTGCATTTTGCTGTGCATAGATTTTCACTGTCCTTGTTTCGGCAATTTTTGGTTAATTGACTTGGTCTTGCAATGATCATGGCCTCACAAACATTCATGCCAGCACAATTAATGGAACAGCAGGCAGCACTGTGGAATGGGAATGCGTGACCTGAGCAGGAGCTTTCTGAAGTGGTTTCATTGCTGGAGCCAGAAGCTTGAAACAGCAGTCCTGCTGTTACCTGAGGACTGCTGGGCTTTTTTCTCAAGTAGAACTCCACCTTGTTTGTTCCTGAAAATACTGCATTTCTCTCTTGGCAGGGTGTTAATGGAGCCGTTCAGTACCCAAGAAATTTCTTAAAGGAAGCTTATCAGCTTGTAAGGGAAAGAGGGGGCCTTTGCATTTCAGATGAAGTGAGTCAGATTTTTTTTCGTAAGAATTCTGGAGTAGGTACCTCTGAAAATTACCATAAAAGAATACAAGTGAAGCCTGGAAATAATTGACTTGAAATGTCATAATTGTGATAACTTCACAGCTTAAGTTTAACGTGGTTAAACAGCTAAACTGCATCTTTCCAAGCATAGGAGCCTCCCAGTTTTTACTGCCTTTATTCTCATTTTAGGCAAAGGTAATATTTGTAGCAGATTCAGTCCTTACCTTCTGGGAGCAGTACATTTGCACAAATATGCAACAAATGCTACTTGTGATGGAAGATTTGTCAAAATAACCCTTCCTTTTATGAGTATTACTGGCAAACATAGAATACAGAAGAAAATTGATTGCTGTACCTATGCAAATATGTTTTAGAAGTAGAATTTTCTTAGCTAAAACAATATTAAAATAGTATCAAATGCTTCAAATGCTTTTACATTTCCTCTCCATTCTGAAATGGAAGCTGCATCTTATTTGTATGTCTCACCAGGTCTAAGACATGATGGCATGTTATCACATGAAAGGAAAACCCAATTACAATAAATAGCATTTTGTGTAGACCACCTGAAAAAGTGTCCTAATACAAATTGACTGCAGATGTAGTTGCTGTTAATTACAAATCAGTAACAATAGAAAGACCATAAAAAAAAACCCCAAAACCTATAGCATGAAGTGTGAGTAAGTGATGAGTGTTTCTCTGAATTTTTCCTTTGAAAGGTACAGACAGGATTTGGAAGGACAGGCAGCCATTTCTGGGGATTTCAAACACATGGTGTAGTCCCAGACATCGTTACTTTGGCGAAAGGAATTGGTAATGGCTTCCCAATGGCAGCTGTTGTTACAACAAAAGGTATAAGTGTTCTGTTCCACTATGATGTAAAACAGAGTAATTGCAAAATGTAATACAAAATAATTACTTGCAGAGAGATGTGTGTTTAAAAAGCTGAATATTACTTATAAACTTTATCTCAATCTATCTTTTGACAAGTGAATTGGATCCTCATTGCTTCACTTGTTTCACTATGTATTGTGCTGTATCAGTACAGAGCTGTATTTAAATGGGTTTAGTTGTATCACTGAAGCAGGAATGAAATTGAGTGGTTTGTAGGGCTGGTAAAAGAGTCTGGAATTCCTCACTGAATTCACTGTTTTACTGATAAATATAATGTGAGTAAATAGGGCAGGATGTTACCCAGCTGCTTGATTCCTACAAATGGCTGGCTCAATCTAATGAGGAAAATCTGTAGATGGCAGGTGAGAGCATGTTAATTTTGTTTGGGCATCTGCTAGGCACTATAGTTTTTGGAAATACTCATATTTTGCACAGACTGCTTTCAGGAAATCTTACTCTGTTGTCTCTCCTAGAATGGAGTTGAACTACACCAAATGTAATTGTTGTTACACTAACAAATGTTTAAAGCAATTAAGTACAGTTACCAAACAAGGCAGACAAGGCCACCAGGATGGTCAGAGGAGCAGAGCACCTCCCCTAAGACAAAAGGCTGAGAGAATTGGGATTGTTCAGCCTGGAGAAGGCTTTGGGGTGATGTATTGTGTGTAAGAAAAATTGAGAGGGAGTTTTACAAGAGTGTGGACTAACAGGACAAGGAGGAATGGTTTTAAAGTGGAAGAGATTAGGTTTAGATTAGATATGAGGAAAAAAATCTTTGAGAGTGATGAGGCACTGGCACAGCTTGCCTATAGAATCTGGGGATGCCCCACCCCTGGCAGTGCTCGAGGCCGGGTTGGATGGGGCTATGAGCAGCCTGGTATGGTGGGAGATGTCCCTGCCCCTGGCAGGGGGTTGGAACTGGATGATCTTAAAGGTCCCTTTCAACCCAAACCATTCTGTAATTCTATGATTCCGTGATTCTGTGAACTGAAGGAGTAACCAGTGTTGTCCTTTTTCTTTTAGAGATTGCAAGTTCCTTGGCTCAAAATCTTCATTTTAATACATTTGGAGGAAACCCATTGGCCTGTGTAGTTGGAGCTGCAGTTCTTGACGTAGGGAGAACATTACATAAATTTATCTATACTAAAAGTTCTTCGTATCAAAAGATGAAAATTGCATGTATAAATTTCTGTATTGGCAATTTTTAAAATAACTAAGTGCATACATATATGCATGTATACATGCATGGCCAGGGTGCCCCATGCACAGGAAAAAAATCCTGATTTGCCTAATTGCAAACATTTTCAGATGTCTAGAAAGAGTAGGAGCCCTATAATTATGACTTCAGAATCATCTTTATCTCCCTTGGGTTCTTTACTTTGTTAATAAAATTGTAGGAGAGTACTTTCTCAAAAGCCTTAGCTAATTCTTTCATAGCACTACACAATTCACAGCTAAAGCAAATCTATTTTCTGGCACAAATGCTTAGCAAAATTTTCTTAATGGATTTTACTTATGCTCAAAAAATCCTGAATGGCCATCCAGTTAGAAATACCTAAGGTCAGAAATCCTTTTGGAAAAAAAATTACCTCATGAAAAAGAAAATACAAAAATGTGCAACATATTTCACTTATTATCCAGTAGAAAATCAGTCAGTGGGTAGTAGGTCACTATTTAATTTGTCTTGATTATGCACAGAATATTAATTCCTGAAGCTCACTTCATTACAGCCGACACTGTTTCTATTCATGTTACTTTGCTGAGTGATGGGGGGGTGGGGTATAAATTATTAATAAATGGATGGTTGTATATAGAACCCATGTTCTGGGATTTTTCAACTCTGAAATAACTTGGGGCCTGGCTCTGAAATAATTCCAAGGAGACTGATAAAGTCAGGAAGAATAAAATGGAGTTGAAAGAAAGAAAAAACAAAAAGAAGTAGAAACAACCACTTCATCTTCTGTAATTATTTTTTAAATGTAATTTTTCTAAATGCAGATGTTAAGCTCATCTAATGGTTTGTACGTATGTGCCAGTATGTGCCTAAAAATAAGAACTCTGATTAAGGAGGACAGGGTAAAGAATGAAGAAAAGATTGTTATTAAAAAACATGTTGCTAAATATAATATATTACTCAAGCTGTTCCCTGCTTAGTACACACAGATAAGCCTTGTCAAATTATATTCTTCTCATGATACTGAAAAAAATTTTAAAAAATTTTGGTAATATTTGGTAAATATTCTGGTAAGGTTTTGAAAATAATCCTTCTGGTTATGAGTACATGTGAGCAAGAATTACTGGATTAAATGTAAGTAGTAAGAAATACGTGAAAAGTGCCACAGAAACATCAAAGTATTACATGCAATTGTATTCTGATGCTGTTAAGAGGATTTTAAGAGCAGGAAAATGTGAGCACTAAGGTAGTGAAGGAACAAAGCAAGGAAGTGAGATAAATACAGTGTCAAGTTCAATGGGGATTAACAGAATGTGTTGAAAGCTTTTCCTGCAACACTGTCATGGTACTTCATTTTAACCAGGCTATTGAAGAAGATGGTCTGCAAAAAAACAGTGAGGATGTGGGAACATATATGCTGCTTGAGTTGGCTAAACTACGTGATAAATTTGAGATTGTTGGAGATGTCCGTGGCAAGGGACTTATGATTGGAGTAGAAATGGTTACAGATAAGGTTAGTGATTTCTTCACTCCTTTCAATTTACAGTGCCATTGAAAGTTTTATCACATTTTATTTCAGTTGAAATAATAGAAATACTTCCTGTTAAAAAGCAGACAGTGAAGTGGGAAAACATGGCTCTGGCTAAAAATGAGCCAGAACATTCCATCATTCAGCTATTTCACAAGCTTTGAGTAAACAGTGACATGCACCTCGACTGCAGAGACTCATGAGAGCAGATAAGTTATGCAGCTAACATTTTCGGCTAGAGGTGGCATTTATTGGAGAGACTGGAATGTACATCTTTATCACAGAACTAATTTAGAATATCGAAGTGAAGTTTAGTATTTCCTTTCCTTAGGACAGTCGATGCCCTCTTCCAGCTGAAGAAATCAGTCAGATCTGGGAGGACTGTAAGGACATGGGGGTTCTGATCGGCAGAGGAGGACTCTACAGTCAGGTACTGAACCTCTGGTTATAAATAAAGCTTATTTTCTATCCTTGTGAACTACATCCCCGATTCCCTCAAGTTAAATTAATTTAGTTTAGTAAATAAAGTAGAAAATGTGTACGCTTAGGAGCTATCTCTGTTTAATGTTGCTTATTTTAAAACTGGGCAGGAACTACTTGATTCTTTTCAAATATTCTGAACAAGGTCAAAGCTTGGAGTTTTTCTTTACAAGGACAACTTCTAGAAAACCAAGGTGTGGGCCTGATATTTCTGAG
>VZUA01044511.1:0-32018 GCA_013401035.1 Horornis vulcanius
GAAACTCTATTCTATTTTCTTATTCAAAATCTTATGTTTGCTGTTGAGTAGGCAAACAATGGGCCAAACAGAACTAATATACAGAACCACAGCAAACATCATCAGCCTCTTCAATAATACATTTAGTGGAAAAAGTTCAGCCATGGAGACAGTTTTCTCCAAACTTTAAAAAACCAAACAAGCATGTAATCCTGTTAAGGTCATCTGAATAACATCTGTGGAACTGGAAAGATAGTCTATGATATTCAAGTATAATTTTAGAGTATTTATTGGACATTTTAAATGAAATTCATAAGGCTATAAGCTTCCTAAATAGCAATTTCACTGTCATGTGGATTATTTCCAAAGACGGTCTTTGTGCCAAGATTTTTCTTTGATTCCTGAGCTATTTTTTGCAGGAAAACAGTTCCAGTAAATAGATTACAATGGGAACTGAGCATCCTGGCTCAAAGGATGAAATCTGATACTGCCTCCCCAGGTAATGTGCAGTTTTCCCCAGTGAACACTTCAGTTTACCCCATGGACAGAGCAGCTGGGAAGGTTCTGGGGCACTACAATGAATGACTTCTTCCAGACCATATGCTCCTTGCAAGACCATATGCCCTTTATGACAGTCCCAGATTAACCCAGTTTGTGCAAACTCAAACCCCACACATGGCACTTTTGTAGGCAATGGGAATAACTAGGAGTCCCCTTCTCTCTCAAAGAAACCCTCCCTATGATAACAAAAATCACCACTCCAGAAGACCCTCCAAAATGCACCCATCTCCAAAAAATAAGACATACCCACCCAAAAATAAGCTCACACAAAATTTATTTTTTTTAAGTATAACATACTTTCATTGCAAAGAGAAAGGAAGAAATTTACATTGTTTTTGGTCCAGGTGAAGCAAAATGAAGAGTGGATTTACTAGAAGGATTTGTTTAATTAAACTAGTTAAAACATAAACTCTCATATTAGTATATTTACAAATTAAACCCAAACTGTAGACCAGTTATGATGCCTCTAGAATTCAGAGAAACATGCCTGTCTGCAAGTATTTTCATCTTCAGATTCACAAGCAATTTTGTTCCATGAATGAAATAAGTGGTATGTTCAATATTCCATTTGTGAGTGCATTGGCTCTTGCAACTTAATTAAATGCCTCACTAGCTTCACACACCCAAGCATTTCTGCATGGCTGCCTCATATTAAACAATTCACAAGAAACAGAAAATATCACAAAACACTTCTGTAATCAGATATGGCATTGTACTATAAATTATTCTTGTGTTATAGAATCTGTGCTAATAAATACAGAGGCAGCTGGTAGAGAAGCCTTTGTGGTTAAATGGACCATCATCTCTTTATCACTGGTTAAGCAGAGGGGAATTCCTGAGGAGACAAACACTTGTAAGAAGCTTACCTCCCAACTGCCAGGCCAGGCAGATTAACAGCATTGTCAGTCACACCAAATCACCATGGCCGTTCCCTCACTTTTATGCAAGCATTCTGTTGCTTGCTGGTTTTGTATTTTAGACTCACAACAGCTTATTCTAATGGAAGGAGTTCCCATCCATGGCAGGGGGCTGGAGGTGGATGATCTTTGTGGCCCTTCCAACCCTAACCATTCTATGATATATTAAAAGGAAAAAAACAAACAACCAAACAAACAAAACCAGAAACTCAATAATGACAAAAAACCCCACCAAAAAACCTGCTTGTGTACGAATCTTTCAAGTAAGCAACATAAACATTTATGCTTTTATATTGAACAGCAGGTTCACCAGTTATGGCAGAGGATGGACTATGAGCCTGGAAACCACCAGCAAAAGAAAAACTCTTGAGGGAGAGGGAGATAAGAGTTTCTTGACAAGCTCCCTTTCAGGTCAAGAGGATTCTGACTTCACATTAATGTAAGATCAAAGCATCAATACATTTAATGTGCCAAAGCCATTCAGAATTGCTCTGGCTTACTTCAGATGGAAATGCTCTTTCTGCTTTGGAAAAGTAACATCCTGTTTGGACAAAGCCAGACACTTTGATGAACACTGAAGTTCCTATGAAAGCATTTCAAGGTTGGTCTCTGCAGCAAGATCCCGAACTCACTGCATTTAATGCCAGCAAGCGACAACTACTGGTCCTGATGCTCATTATTTCAGGGCTCACAACTTCCCTAGGTGCACATTTGTTTAAGCACCAAACACAGGATGGACTCTCAAAACACAATCTCTGCCTGCACCAACAATTGTAATGAAACCAATGCAGCCTTTCCCACATATTCCAAAATTCCAGCTGCTCATTCCCATGCAGCTGCTTCATGTTTATACCTCTAGCTGTGAGCCTCTCTCCTGAGACCCTTTCCATCTTCATGGAAGCAATGATCAGAAGTGCAGCTGCACCCAGCTTAGTGAGCCCACAGTTTCACTGGCATTTTCTCCCCTCTGAGAGTTCTGTGGATCTTGCGACAAATTCTAGCCACTTTTGGGACAGTTTACATGGAAATGCTGCACAGCCACGTGGCTGCAGTTGTGCATTTCCTGTGGCATATGACACACTGCTCCAGATGGTGCTAATGGCATGGGACCTAAAATACATTTACCTCCCACTGCAAATCTACATCTGATTTCCTTTCTGGGGGTATCACATTTTAGTGATATTCTATGAAGACAAAATATGGGCTTTTCAAAAATGTAAGTGCTTGGGTGCTAAAGACACACTTTACCTGAAGCACTGTGGTCCTTCAGAAGTATTTATGTACCTATGCATTTCTGAAAATGCCACAGAGTTCTTTTCTGTATCTTTAGGCCCCTGAGTTCCATGAGCTCTGAGTACCTTCTCGAACTAAACCTGTCCTGTTAAAACAAGAGAAAAACCCAAAACATGACTCTCTTTTACTGTGGATTTGCAGATCTTATGGCACAGAAGAACCTTAATTCAGATGGGCCTGTCAGGTGTTCCCATAATATCAGTTACCCATCATTCCAGTACATATTCTGTTCACCTGGGAGCTAAATTACCTTGTCTGCAGAGCCTTGCTTTTGGAGTCCTGGGGGAGTGGGGTATCACAGATGTCTTCAATGTGGTGTTTGCTGAGAGCTTCAGGGAACAACCTGATTGAAAGGGAACACAGAGAGGGCTGCAGCCACCACAGTGTGTGCCCGACACACACACACACACACACACACATATATATAAATACATACACCTTATTTCTTCCAAGAACATAACAGAAAATGTGCACCTATTTCCAAGACTGTTCAGCAGCCTAGAGTGTCAAATCACTTAGTAGAACACAGAACTCTCAGAAAGGCTCTTCATTCAGATCAAATGTTAGAAAGTGTAAAATTTTATGCCTGTTGAACTTGTAATTTACAGTAGGATATGACTCAATACCCAGCCCTTTCCACTATTACAGTCTGCACAGAGTGAGACAGTAGCACTGCCTGTGGTACTTTAATAGTTGCTATAACTCACAGAGTCTTTTCTGAAACATAAACAGTTTTCAAGCAGACTGTCAGATTTTTACTCATGGTATAGAACTTACTCCCTACACCCACCCAGTGTGTTTCAGAGGCTCTGAATGTTGCTGATCATATTCCGCACCCTTCTGCACATTGATATCTGATCAGCCCTCCTGCATTCACAAAGCATGAGATAGTCTGAAACAAGATTCTAATGGACAGAATTTGTGTTTGTTTCACCCAGCAAGAAACTGGAAACCAATGTTCATAACTTCAATTTTTCATACTTGAAAAAAACCCCACTTTCATAGCAGGGTGTAGGACTATCGACTTCATTGTGTCACAACAGCACACAGCCTGTTTGATACCAAACAAGGCTCCTTGCCCACCAGACTGCCTTCTTTAATTTAGCTGAATTCATCTTGCCTGTGTTTTTTGTATGTTTACAGCATTAGGAGCAATCATGCTAATGAAATTTTTTCAAAGTCCACCTACCCCTTATCTTATAGGAGGAAGAGAATATGTGCATGCAGCACTAGTATTTAATCCATAACCACCACAGCTGAACAGCAGTCCTAGCAACAAGAAAGTGTCACATATACCTTAGGTGGGAGAAAAAAGAACCAGACTATTTCTGTCTCTGCCCTGCAGCACTGACTAAACACTGGGCAGATACTTCAATTTAAGGCAGACTCCCATTAAATCCTTTTCACTATGCATCACTCACTATTGGTGCATTATGAGACAAATAAAAGACAAGCAAAAGCCCATCAGTGAGGAAAGAAAGAAGGGGTTATAATATTTTTACAGAAACATTACAAACTTATTTAAGCTACTTTATTATTTGTATATAATTAAATATTATATTAAAAGAAATCATAAGCTTTCTTCCCAAATAGCTCCTCAAGCAGGAATTATATTCACCTCCTACCAGAAACATTTGAATAATGTCCCTGAAAGGCCCTGAGACTAAATCCACCAGATGGGATAGATGAGATATCCTGGGCTTTTGCATGAATTATTTCAATCCATCATCATTTGGAAGACTCATTGCTGCTGTAATATTGGAAAGCTTAATTTGATTTCCATTTACAAAGTAGGGCTTTGATGGATGCTGTAAAACAAAGGATAACAATCTAGCTACTGTATCTTTATCTTCTCTGCATTTTTGTTGACAGCAGAGAACTGCTCAGACTCATGACCCACAGGAGTTTAAACCACTGTGCCAGCTGTGACAACAGAGAAACCGGCACACAGCAAGGACAGCTGCAGTGAATCTCCTGCAATCACCCCCAATCCCATTTTCAGCCACTACAACATCTACTGCTTATGAATCAGAGCCCTAAATCATTTTTAGTCATAATTAATGCATTGAATGGTTTTATACAAAAATAATCATGTGCACGCACTGAGTGGATAGAGACTTTGCAAATTAATTTCATGATCACCCTAGCATTGTCTTAAACTGTTTTATTTCTAGTGCTATCTTACTCATTTACTCAAAAGTCTGTTTCTGGCTCAAGTCTGGAAGGGAAACAAGTTTGGACATTGGGAAGCTGTGTTGATGTTATATGTTTCGCAATAAGTTATATTCAGCCCAGGAAATTTCTCTTTAGATTAGGTGTGAGCAGCTGATAGGCACACAGGCCAAGAGAATAAAATATTGATTAAAAGTTAAAAAATGCAAATTGTGTTTTCCTAATGTAGAGAATCCTTGGCTAGCTACAACTGTGACAAAAAACATTAATTTATTCCCAATGAATGCCAAATATTACTATTTTAATGCCCCTTCACTTCAGAATGTCAAGAATGCCCTTATCCATATTCTTGGTGTCCTGCCAGTAGATCTGGCAAAAGACTCTGATGTGCCTCTTAATTCAAAGCCCTCTGCTGTGAAGATCTCCCACACAAAGTATTTATAAACCACAATGTACCTCCTCCTTCTCCTCACAGAAAATATTCCAGACATTCACGCTCTGCCTTTTAGATACTCCCAATTTCCTTCTCTGCAAAACACACGGCTGAGCTGGGTTTGTTTGGATTGAGGCTGCAGGGATGCTCCACAGAAAGCAGTCACCGTGCCCGTGGCTTCGGTCTGGTTCAGTGCTGTGTGCTCCCAGGCCACTGCCCCAGCGGGAGGGAAGGGAAGGGAAGGGAAGGGAAGGGAAGGGAAGGGAAGGTCCTGCCTCTGGATCCTGCTTTGCCCCTCACAAGTGCTCGGCAGCCAGCTCTGCCCTCACACTCTTTTGGGAGGCTCTGCGATGCCTTTTCTGATTTTTAATGCAATACTTCTGAATCTCAGCATTTATCTATTTTTTTTTTTCAGAAATAATTTCTCATGCGCCAATATCTTAACTCCAGGCAAACAGAATTGTTCAAACAGCAGACTTCTGGCCGCAGTTCTGAATTCAAGGAACTCATATCAAAGGTAAATATATTACCACCCATTTCATGTGCCTATCAAACATAAGCTATCAGCAAACCAGAGGACGGTGCCTGAGCCGAGAAGCAAACGGAGCCTACCACAGAGCAGTGAGGACGGCACTAAAACACCACGGCGGCAAGACCCGAGCGGGGCCGTGCCCTCAGGCAGGGTCACTCTCGCAGGGCCGTGTCCAGCTCTCCGCGGGCCGGCGGCGCCACCTCCTGTCACCGCGGGGACAGCGCCGGGACCCGCCCGCGCCCGCACCCGCACCGCCCCAGGAAACCGAACCGAACCAAAGCTAACCAAACCGAACCGAACCAAAGCTAACCCAACCGAACCGAACCGAATCGAACCAAACCGAACCGAACCAAACCAAACCAAAGCTAACCAAACTGAACCAAGCCAAAGCTAACCAAACCAAACCTAACCGAACCAAAGCTAACCAAACCTAACCAAACCAAACCAAAGCTAACCAAACCTAACTGAATCTAACCGAACCAAAGCTAACCGAACCAAAGCGAACCAAACCCAATTGAACTGAACCGAACCAAACCCAACCAAAGCAATCACCCACTTTGGATTCACCTTCACCGTTCTTACTAAGCAGGGTGTGTGTGCGTGTGTTTCTGTACAAAACACATACAAGCCAGCCTTGTATTTTTGATGAACAGACTTAATATTTTGCTCAGCAAAGTTTTATCTTGAAGTTAAAAATACTAAAACTCAATACTTTGAATATCACATGCTCATTCAACAACCAGGGAGGAAAATTACACTTGACTTTGGATTTGAATCACAATTATTCCAATACTTAGTGAAAAATGATAATAAAACTTAATTGATATATTTCAGCAGAATTCTGATGTCTTTAGACTGTTGTTTCTGTTTAATTAAAAATATATAATATTTTAGTTCTCTTATGTACACTTAAAGTATCATTCCTGAAACAGTTAAAAATACTCAAGTGGAGACTGAAAAGGGGACCCAATGCATTCAAACCCAGTTTCTTCTTAAAAAATGCTTCCTTTGAATTAGCCATTGAAAAGTATATAATGCAATCTGACAGAACTTAGCAAGTCACAAGGCAGACAGCAAAACCTTGGGATTGTCGTACACAGCTCAGCAGAGTACAACTGAACCACATGCTAAACATAGATGCATACAATACACAGGTAAAAAAATGTACAAATTTAAAATCCATCTGTTTTTTAAAAGTCATCATCTACACCATCTGCTTGAGCACTGCAGTATTTCCACTGTATGCACAAAGTTACATACCTACATATACAAACCTGGTAGATTTATGTACAGAATTGAGCACAAATGGTAGCAGTCAGGAAAGCTAGGAATAGTCTGAACACCATAAGTTACACTGTTGTAAGGCACTTGGGCTTCCATTCTGTGATAGGAAAAAGAGAAACTGAACACATCAGAGAAACACCTACTTATATAACCAGATTCCTCCAAATACCAGACAGCAGATTAGGTCTAGGAATCTGCAAAGTCATTATTATTCTAAGCTGTATTTATGACAATAACAGGTCTCATACATGAATTATAGCAGAGCTACAACTTTTCCAATAAAACAGCCATCCAGAACATAAACCAGGCCCAGATCTAAAAATAGGATTTAATGTAGCTACACAAAATTCTAGCAAGAAAGGCATTCATATCAAACACAGGCTGCAAGCTTGCAAAACAGAAGGAAACACTGCCAGTATTAGAAAGGCACTGAGTCACTGTTTGTCATGGAACTTTCACAGGCACTCTCTCTCTGGTTCAGAAATGCTCTTCCAAAACATGAGCTACCCTAATATGGCACTAAAACAGGAAGGAAAACAGCAGCACTAGCACCCACTACTGGGACTCATCTGAGCTCTGCTTGTTTACAACTACAATAAAATTGTTTACGTGACATGCTCTTAAAATGTAAGAGAAAACACTCCTTTTAACAGTAAACTGTTGCATTTGTCACAGAAATCCTGCACTTGGCATCACACCAGGAATCAGTCTCAGGACTTTACCCCTTTAAAGGGAGGGAGAGGGAAATGCCGAATCACTCACACGTAAGGGAAAGTCCCTGTTATTTTCCACTCAAAACACTGCTTCCAGTCGTGTTTTTGCAGCAACCAAAGGTTGAAAAGCACAAGGTATGCTTCAGAAACAGACATTGGAGAAACAGAAAGAAGAAAGAGTACCAATCTCTTTGCTCTCATGACAGGACTCGAGGCTTGAAGCTGAGTTGGGGGGATTTAGGTTAGATCAGGAAAAAGCTCTTCAGCTCCTCACCCAGAGGCTGGCTGGACACTGAACAGCCTCCCCAGGGAAGTGGGCACAGCCACAAGCCTTACAGAACTCAAGAAGTGTTTGGACAATGCTCTCAGGCACAGGGTGGGATTGTTGAAGTGTCCTGTGCAGGGCCAGGAATTGGACTGGATGATCCTTGTGGGTCTCTTCCAACTCAGCTTATTCTGTGACTCTATGAACTAAAGATTACAATATATTTATATCCCCACACCAGTACCTAAAAAGTGAAAACAACATATGCAACCAGGGATATATGTAATGAGAAGACAAGTTCTTCAAGGAGCATGTTCACACATGTACACAGGCCCCCTAGGCAGTGCAAGGGAGCTGGTGATTTATTCTCTTACAATTTATTAATATGATACCAACTGCAGTCAGTGGTAACAGGCTTTAGCAACCTGCCTAAGTTTTTATGGGGTTAGAACTTGGAGATTACGTAACACTTCAGAGGTAAGAACTACTTCTCAGCAAACATGCTGGTCAGAAGGACTCTGCCCACCTGGATAGCAAATGTCCCACTCATTTATACAGAAGAAAGAATAATTAAGATGTCTGTTTGGACACAGAAACATTAAAGGCCTTTCTTCATCATCACCTNTTGAACAGTACAACTGAACCACATGCTAAACATAGATGCATACAATACACAGGTAAAAAAATGTACAAATTTAAAATCCATCTGTTTTTTAAAAGTCATCATCTACACCATCTGCTTGAGCACTGCAGTATTTCCACTGTATGCACAAAGTTACATACCTACATATACAAACCTGGTAGATTTATGTACAGAATTGAGCACAAATGGTAGCAGTCAGGAAAGCTAGGAATAGTCTGAACACCATAAGTTACACTGTTGTAAGGCACTTGGGCTTCCATTCTGTGATAGGAAAAAGAGAAACTGAACACATCAGAGAAACACCTACTTATATAACCAGATTCCTCCAAATACCAGACAGCAGATTAGGTCTAGGAATCTGCAAAGTCATTATTATTCTAAGCTGTATTTATGACAATAACAGGTCTCATACATGAATTATAGCAGAGCTACAACTTTTCCAATAAAACAGCCATCCAGAACATAAACCAGGCCCAGATCTAAAAATAGGATTTAATGTAGCTACACAAAATTCTAGCAAGAAAGGCATTCATATCAAACACAGGCTGCAAGCTTGCAAAACAGAAGGAAACACTGCCAGTATTAGAAAGGCACTGAGTCACTGTTTGTCATGGAACTTTCACAGGCACTCTCTCTCTGGTTCAGAAATGCTCTTCCAAAACATGAGCTACCCTAATATGGCACTAAAACAGGAAGGAAAACAGCAGCACTAGCACCCACTACTGGGACTCATCTGAGCTCTGCTTGTTTACAACTACAATAAAATTGTTTACGTGACATGCTCTTAAAATGTAAGAGAAAACACTCCTTTTAACAGTAAACTGTTGCATTTGTCACAGAAATCCTGCACTTGGCATCACACCAGGAATCAGTCTCAGGACTTTACCCCTTTAAAGGGAGGGAGAGGGAAATGCCGAATCACTCACACGTAAGGGAAAGTCCCTGTTATTTTCCACTCAAAACACTGCTTCCAGTCGTGTTTTTGCAGCAACCAAAGGTTGAAAAGCACAAGGTATGCTTCAGAAACAGACATTGGAGAAACAGAAAGAAGAAAGAGTACCAATCTCTTTGCTCTCATGACAGGACTCGAGGCTTGAAGCTGAGTTGGGGGGATTTAGGTTAGATCAGGAAAAAGCTCTTCAGCTCCTCACCCAGAGGCTGGCTGGACACTGAACAGCCTCCCCAGGGAAGTGGGCACAGCCACAAGCCTTACAGAACTCAAGAAGTGTTTGGACAATGCTCTCAGGCACAGGGTGGGATTGTTGAAGTGTCCTGTGCAGGGCCAGGAATTGGACTGGATGATCCTTGTGGGTCTCTTCCAACTCAGCTTATTCTGTGACTCTATGAACTAAAGATTACAATATATTTATATCCCCACACCAGTACCTAAAAAGTGAAAACAACATATGCAACCAGGGATATATGTAATGAGAAGACAAGTTCTTCAAGGAGCATGTTCACACATGTACACAGGCCCCCTAGGCAGTGCAAGGGAGCTGGTGATTTATTCTCTTACAATTTATTAATATGATACCAACTGCAGTCAGTGGTAACAGGCTTTAGCAACCTGCCTAAGTTTTTATGGGGTTAGAACTTGGAGATTACGTAACACTTCAGAGGTAAGAACTACTTCTCAGCAAACATGCTGGTCAGAAGGACTCTGCCCACCTGGATAGCAAATGTCCCACTCATTTATACAGAAGAAAGAATAATTAAGATGTCTGTTTGGACACAGAAACATTAAAGGCCTTTCTTCATCATCACCTGTATTTTCAAGAAGCTCTAACTACTGTTCCTAAAACTTTTTTGCTCTTGTTGCAATTCTCTTTCAGGTTGCTTGTGTTAAGGGAAGAGCAGACTGCCTTCTGTTTCTGACTTCACAAAACATGAAAGGGCCATGCAAAAAGCTGTCTTTCAAAACCCCCTGTTCCTCAAGTATATTTCAGCTCTTTTGCATATAAACAAAGGGTGATTTTAGACCCCATGGCACTGGAGAGAAAGCCACTAATGCTTTAGGGTAAGGTTCAGTACAGCAGATGTTGAATGTGGGCTCTGGAGCACCACGATTTTACTCATGCAAACACTTGCTACCAGAGACTGGTTAAAAGGAAGGAGTAACAGACTTCAGTGTGTACAGAGATACAGACAATCTTAACTTTGCTCTGCTCTTGAAAGTGGTCCTGTTAGTCAGCTCTCATAAATGATTTTCCCTTTTTCCCCCTTACTTTTGGGATAGATCCCAGAATGGATCTGAAGAGGTGGAGCTGACTGCAGCTGTAGCTCTGCACAAAAAACACCATTTCTATACAGACAGCACCAGATTTTGCTAACACCACACCATTCACACTTAAAACAGGCAAGACAAAGACAAATAGGTGTCAATGCAATTGTTAAAGATATTAAAATTATTCTGAAAGAATACTGATGGTCAAGATA
Source organism: Horornis vulcanius (assembly GCA_013401035.1). Taxonomy (NCBI): domain Eukaryota; kingdom Metazoa; phylum Chordata; class Aves; order Passeriformes; family Scotocercidae; genus Horornis; species Horornis vulcanius. Next base: position 11,229 of record VZUA01044511.1, read on the forward strand.
ACTTCCCATTTAAAAACCAGTGTAGACTTCAGATCTTTTAAAGCACTCAAAACACCTTCTCCTGAATGAGAGCTGCGAATTCATACTTTCTCTTCCAACTACCCCGCACAGCATTTCCAGCCCGAAAGAGCAAATGGATTTTCTTGGATTTTCACGCCCTTCCTGGGGATCCCCACGGGCCCACGGCCGCCACCTGCTGGCAGCTGCTCCCACACGCCACTGCTTTAATAAACGATTCAAGCGAAGTAGGTGATTTGGGTTTGGTTTTTTTTGCATAGAAAATATTACTACAAATCTGTAGTAGCAGCAGTTTTTAATTTACCAAAACCCAGCATCTATTAGGAGCAGAACATACACAAAAATATCTTTGTTTATACAAATAAAATTAGGTTTTTAATATTCACAAAGTAACATAAAAGAGCAACATTTTTCTTCACATTGATAATCATTAGTCAGAGCAGTTGTGATATAAAAGCTGTGTAAGCATTCAGTCAAGCACCATGGCAGACAGTGCATTAAGATCTCTCATGAATGGATGATCAGTTAGTATTTGATCAATCTTCTGCCTTTGATCATAGTCAGGAAAGATTTTGATCAGGGCTTGTCTTAGCTGGACTGTTTCTGAGACAGATCTCTGTGGTGGAATTGCTGGACAAGGCTCTGTGATTTCTTCTCGTGGAAGCCACGGGGACGAACGATCATCGTGCACTCTGCCTCCAGGCAGTCGACTGCTGCTGCTCACCTCAGGGAGGAAGAAAGGTGTCTCAGAAGGATATTGTCCACTGCTCTGTAAAGCCTGCTGTGTTGACAAAGGATCTCTATGGAACAAAATAAAAAAAATAATTGATTAAGCTAAAGGAGATGCTAGCTGTAACTCTCTCTGTACATAAGAGAAATGAGAAATATAACTTAAACTTCCCTGCTGCTCAACCAGTTACTGACTGGAAACAAATGACAAGCACTCTTTGAAAGTGAAACAAAACACAAGGTGTAACAGTTCTCAATATGAATCTGGCACAGCTAACATTAATATCACCCAGGAATAACCTCCATGCTGTGAGTCCTTTACTTGGCAAATTACATCAACAGTCAAAGACTGTTTTATAAAGGTATAGATAAAAGGATACATTGAACACAGGTACACTGACGTGGAACAGGTGAAAATGCTGACAGACCAAAAGGGCTTCCAAGATTGTTTCATGAGACTATTCCTCATGAACTTTTGCTCTTGACTGAGCTGTGCTCATATTTATACCAGGGCCTTGTTTCCCTTGTATGGTATCATTCACAGAGCAATAAGTTGTTTTAGGAGTCTCAGGATTTGAATACTCTTTCTTAATTATTGAGATTTCATTTCAGACTTCAAAAATATTTGCTACTCTAGACACTGCTAGCACTTCAAAATTTAAAGTTCAATCTACTTCAGATGCCAGCAGATACCACAGAAATGTGAAGTGGAACCCATGTTACAGTCTAGTTTCCTACCACCAAGGGAAACAGTATCTAAATTATAGAGCTCTATTTTAAAAGCATTTGCGTTATGACACCTCCCGTTACTCAGCATGGAAAGGTTTTCTAATTGCTGAAGATCCTTCCAGTTTCTGATCTTGTTCCTGGTGCCATTTATGCTTTCGGCATAATTTAACTCATGTAGAAAAGTCACAGGGAAAAAACAAAATTAACTTTTCGCATTGGCAGCTTTTCTCTGTTCTTCCTGCCCCTCCAAAAAACCCAACCCCAAACCAAACACCAAAGCCTAGTTCCAGTTCCAAGTTTACAGATATGAAGCCAAGTTCTTCTGTGGTCTTCTCAAAAGACTCTCTCCATTTCTACAATCATCACACTCACCTACCTCAGAACACTCTGTTTTCATTTTATTTCTGTTATTTGGAACAGGGTGTTCCAAATAACATCTCAAAGGTTTTGTACAAGAGCTTGAATACTTAGCATTTCCTTCTGGAGTTCTAGCACTGCAGTTGCTTTTTTAATGTCAACACACTTATTTTCAAATTAGCTTGTAATCTATGGTATAAAAAATGTTCCACTTTCCTCAAAAACAGATGAGAATCTTGATCACTCTTTGTATTAATACTTAAGCATAGCTTGTCTTTTCTATTGTAAATTTTTAAGTTACCTCACTTGTTTTTAAAAGCCCTCTCAATACTCCTCAGAATTATTCTAGCTCCTAAACCAATGAAAGAACAGCATATTAATGTCTTATGCAAAAGAGCAAACTAATTCTCAAATCTTGGCAGTTCATGCAAAGCAAATTCATACTTTGAATATGTACACATTTAAAAATCATACATTAATCTTAAATGAACAATGTATGTTCATTAATATTTATACTTATTACTCAAATACAAACAGATTTAATAACAATGCCTCAGAAATTGTTTTGACAACAGTAAGGTACCCTCAGCCATGAGGGTGACAAGTGTCTCCCCTGTGACAAAAAACCAGAGTGCAGAGAGTTTGTAGCCCACACTGTCCCACTATGAAGAAGTGATCAACCAAGGTCTTAGATAACATCAGTGTAATTAACAACACATTCCCACATCTCTGGCACCTCTGGGTGCTGTTAACACCTGTGCATGAAAGCCACCACAGTCAATCTCAGAAGAAGCTTTTGTCATACTTATCTTAGTTCTCAGAGAGGTCTTGATTAGAGGCAAGTATCACCAGCAGTTTCTGAACCAACTGAAGTAACAGGAAAAATGTTGGGTTTTTTTTTTGTTAAAACTGCTACATGCTGTAGTGTTTCTGCTTAACTTTACTGTGCTTTACAGGTGTGTGAGTGAACCAGGAGAACAGTTTATTTCAAAAGTGAAATAACTGTGTCAAACAAAAGTGAAAACAGTGTTTATACCTAGAACAGCCTTCACTTCGAAGGAAGTCATCTAATCTGGGTCCATTTCTTCCCAAAGGATCATCAGGAACCATAAATATGTCACCAGCAAAAGTGTACTGGAGCAACCTGCAAGAGAGTTCTTTTAAATAACAAGGCATTACACCCTTGTCCTTCACCTTTGTAGCACGGGATGAATTTCCTTTGAGTAGACACCACATCAGGAGTCCCTGAAGATTAAATAGTAAACCCTGTCAAAATAATTCCATGGGGGCTGTGAACTCTCCCTATTACACTGCAGAACACAGAACTTCGTGGTTTGTTTCTTTTTTTTCTTTTTTTTTTTTTTACAGCTGTTTTATGACAGAAAATTTGCAACAAGACCATGGTGGAATTTTCTAGGTGATCAGAGATTTTTTGGTTGTTCTAACTCCCCTTCCTTGGAAGTCATGTAACTGAAATGCTTGTGTTAGCAGGAAGCCACACAACTAGCAAATATAGCATTAAATGTTTACAGTGAAGACAAAGATTTTTTTCTATAATCACTTTGGGATAGGTAGAAATCTGCACTGAAAAAAAACCAGTTCAACTGAAGTTTGTCTCCAAGGAGATGATTTGGTACAGTGGAATTTCCCTAGAAGTAAAACTAATAGCAGATGTTAACATAAGCTCTTAAAAAAAACAGACTCAAGATGCCATGCCAAGTACTCTTGCTAAACTTCTCTGGGAGAACAGAACCTGACTTGGGTAGAATTCACTCGAGAAATGATGTAAATGTCTACGTGATTAGCCAGCATCAGCTCCATGGTCTCACAGGTATATTGTGAGAATCCAGGGTAAATTTTTATTTACTTATTTCATTACAGCTACGCTGACCCCAGATGTACCCTCAGGGACACTGAGGGATTAGTGGGAAATTTCACTAACAGAAGATCACACCTTAGCAGTAAAATAACCTGATTTAACTGAAACAAACAAACAAACAAAAATCCCAAACAGGGAATCCAAACAAACTGACAAAGAAACAAGAAGAAACAAGAAGAAACAAGCAGAAACAAAGAGCACAAGATGAAGCAGGGATATTTGATAACCAAGTGAACTCATCTAAACCCCAGGAACAGTTGCAGGGAAGTGGCTACATGGATATGCTACAAGTGTTCATTTCCTTCAGCTGTACCAATCTGTCCCACTGGAGTAAAGAGCATTGATTCTGAACAATTAAAGTACTTCCTCATCAGCTGTCATGTCTCCCTGAAAAAAGCAAGCTTTCAGACAAGAGAGGCTGTGAAAGTGGACTGCTCAAACAAGATCCAACACCAACCTTCAGAAGAGACACACGTATGCAGTTACACCAAGCTCCTGCTTATGTGAGCAATTAACACACATACATGACAGAATATATGAATAACAAGGATATTAAACTACTCAACACATGACCGTGAGGCCATGAATCACCACAGTGAATCACAGAGTACTTTATTTGGATCTACCAGAATTGCATGACAGATTAATCAAGGATAGCAAAATCCCACATGTAGGTAGAGTATCTACAACTGCAAGGACAGATATCCTTTTAAGATTTCACAGAAACTTAATAATTACCTTTTTTGAATAATTTCTCTCCAGGCAAACGATTCTGTCACAAATTCTCTGAAGTTATCATTAGTCACAATAACACCTCCAGTTTTAGCAGCAAGATGTAATAAAAATCTGTAAAATTAATTTCAAAGATAACTAAGATAGTTTGTTTTGCTGAAAACAATCCAAAGATCTAGAAAACTAAACATTTCATCATCCAAAAGTAATCTATTTCCATGAAAACAAGTACCTTAATTACCAGGAAATTACTCTGTTGTTACCCACCTTAAACTTACAACAAGGTTTGGGTAGCATGCATTTATTTAGTGAAGCAGAGCCTTCATGGGAGGTTTTCTTCCCCATTAAAAAACCAAACAAACCCACACAAGCAAAGTCCTCAAGCCCCATGATCTAAATATTTGCATAGGTAAATGGCTTGCTTTATGGAACAGTACAGTATTTCTTACACAATCCAACACAAACTCCATACACTTTTTTTGCTTAGCATTAATGTCTGTGTCCTGCAAGTCAGTGTTCTGCATGTTAGTTGTTTACTCTATCAACACTTCTTAAAAATCCTTCTGTTAAATAAATTATGACAAAACATAACTACTGATTTATTAACAAAAAACCATACTTGGTTTCTTTTATAATGTCTCTGAAAGTATTTGTTGCATTTTGAAACTATTTTAGCCACAAGATAATGGATGGTGTCCTTTTAGAAAGTGCATACTTTTAACAAAAGTGCAGATATGTTATTAAAACACTTATTTCCACAGTAATCTCAACTGCACTGCCAGAGCATTTCTTATGAAAAGCTGGGTGTATGTAAANCATTAGTGAAGTATTAGGAAACTCACACAACACAGACTCCTAAAGCCTACTCTGTTCATGTTCACTGACAGACGATCCTCACATTTTAAAGTTGATCTTTGATGGTCTAAGTAACTTGGAAGCTCACTGGCTTACACATGATTACAAATACACTGCTCCAAACACACAGCAAGGTCTTTGTGCCTCAAGAAGAAAATGGGGCTAAATAGTATCTGATCAGTAGCTGATTTATGACCCAAGCATAAAAGGCAATTCAGGGATAGATGATGACCAGGAAAGCATAAAAATATTACTGGAAGATTAATTTCTTCAGACTGCCTTTTTATTTTTTTTAATTACCATGAAAACTTGTAGTTCTCCATGACTTTCTGAATACATAGTAGTGCTTCCTACAACAGTGAAATGTAACAGATGTAGAACTCAGTCTTAAGTTGGATGCATTGCTCTGTCTAGAGAGGCTGCAAAACTAGCTAATAGAACTGCTCATGAAATATTGAGCTTTTACAATCATTAATCAGCTGTTTAAAAAGATTTGAAAACTATATATATTCTGTACCTGTCATCATGAGCAGCAATTCTTGCTCCTAAAACCATCCTTGCAGGGGTTAAAGACAATATTCCAACATCCTCGAGCTGTGTTAAGAAATTCTGCTCTGTTAAAACATGATTTGACAATTAGTCTTGAGATATAATCAGCAGAGAGAAGATAGGCTATTTTTGTACCAATTAAGCTACAAAAATGATATTGATAGTTGAAGAATTGCTCATACTATAAAAATGGGGAAGAAGAGGTCAAAACTAGAAATTAAAGAGCAAACAAAAAACAACCCAAAAAAAAGGCCTCCTCTGATGGCAAACCTGTTAGCCTAAACAGCATTTCAGGGTGTCTCACACTGTGTATGGAAACCAAATTACCCATGCTGAGCAGCCACACTGCTCCTGCTCAACATTTGATGAAACATTCCTTCTCCATTTATTCTTCTCAGAAGTACCCAAAGAAATAGTTACAGTGTGGCTTAATTAAGGAAACATTAGGAAATGTCCCTCACCTGTAATGGAAGGGTCACGTCTTGTTCTCCACTGTGGAACAAACACAGTAATATTTCTGTGGCCACGTTTCCAGAAGTAGTCAACAGCTATTGCAATGCCTCGACAGGAGAAGAATTTCCTTAGACCATGACTGAGGGTGAAACAAAAAGAAGGGAGATTAAATTCACTAGGGTTTTACTACCAGGAAAACAAAGAAAACGGAACAAAACCTTGCGAAGAGAAGCTGAAAGTCCCACACAGAACCTCAGGAAAAGAAGACAGGAATGTTGTAAATGGAAAGAGCTCTTCAGCAAAAGAGGAGAACAGATACATCACTTTGCAACTTTATAGCACAGCCTCCTTTCACTTTCCTGGGCACAACAACAATGGAGCAATCAGAAGTGGGTTTAGCTTTAAAAAAGAGGCCCACAGTGATGGTGGTGAACTCAATATTGAGTATAGATTAAAACTATAATAATCCAATATTGTAGTAATTCCAAATACAGTCCTACTACAAAATAGAACACCTTTGGTTCAACTGATTACCAAGGATTACATCTGAATAGCTCTCTGATAATTATTAGGGCCTCCTCTCCATTTCAACAGTCTTAACTATTGTTCTGAAGAAAAATAATGAAATTTCTTTGAAGAAAGATTTTCAAAACATTGTATTTTGGCATTAAAAAAGATTTTAAATCTTTTAAAATATGAGATGTACATTATCTGTTTTTGCAACTCCCTGAAGTGACTTTCCAGAAAAATGAGCAACTGCCTAAAATGAGGGGACACAAAGACTTGAACAGATAACCTTGTGAGGCCCTTCCCAACTGGAATTATCCCAAAGACTCTATTTGCCTATTTAACACATGGCACAATTAACTCTCTAACCAGACTCCAGCATTTTCAGAGGCTACATTTAGACAAAACAAAGATATGATTCCCTAGAAAAGACACGCTAATTGAGCACTGATGGCAAGAACAGCCAAAGCATTTCTTGCAAAATAGTGTACAATCTGTGTTTTGAATTAGATGTTAAATCACTACAAAATACTTATAACAGTAAGTCAGCAAGTGGTATTCCTTTTATAAACCAGTCTCCCAAATAATAGGTGAGTGCATATTTTAAACCCTAATAGTAAGCCCTATTAGTTTCGAACAGAATCGTATCTTTAAACCCTAGTTTAACCTACCAAGAAATCTACCCAACACAATGGTCTTTAAAAGATTTCCATGGAAATATTTTACAGGGAAGCTCAGCTTTTAGTAGCATTCATTTATCCTTTTCCAGTTCTGTAAGTTCTTTAAAAAATGTTCACCAAAAATCAAATCTATTAAGGTTCTCTGAATCTGGAGAGGAATTCTTTATGTAGAAAGGCAGAAAAATGAATAGCCATACCTGAAATGTAAAAGGCAAAAAAATCTGACTTACTAATAGAATTTCCAGAGGGAAAAAGTTCTATGCCACACATGGCCTTAATAAAATTAAGATTCTTGGTGTCAAGAACATAAAAAAAGGCAATAAAGGAAGGCAGTTTTCAAAGAGGAGTTACTTTTTCTAAACTTTCAGGGACATAAATTTTAAATGCAGTCATCATCCCACTAATTTAAGTTAGGCATCCTATTCATTAAATTGAAAAACTGTTAAATATTTCCCTAGAAATTAATGATTCTCAACTGGACTTCAAGAAATGTAGAGGTCTCAATATTCATGTCAAAATTTATGCCTTCTCTGCTTGTTCATGCTCCTGTTTTAGAGCTCCAAGCTGGGTGAACTACACAGTGTACTGTTTTTTAAGTGTTTTGAAGCTTAGAAAAGCAGTTCCTGATTTGTCCTGAATGATCACAAAATCCTGCTTTGCTAGAACTTAAAAAAGCATGCAAACAGAAGCAACTTTATCAAATAACATGTAGAATTAATGTAAGCTATAATATGAAAGAATATGTCACTGCTAAACTAAATTAAATATGAAATGCTTTAACTGATTTAGATAAACACCTGAAGGGACATTAAATCACCACAGCAAGATGGTCTTTTCAATATCTCCATCTCAAAGATTGCATCTGTTCTCCAAATGCCATTGCAAATGCTGGTTTTGCCTGTCCTAGTTCTTTAAACTCCTCTGAAGACCCTACAGAGGTATTTCCTAAATTAAACAAAAGATGATCATATAAGCAGCACAAAGTAGCAAAGAGCAGGTTGCCTTCTAGGACATGTAACATTTTCCATTTGGTTTGTAACTAAAGTAAATTCCATTGCAAATGAGTGGTTTGGCTGCTTAAAGGAACACCGTCAAAGGTATTGCCAAAGGCAGGGTTTGATATGAATTTGTGAAAATATGGCTTCAGAGAGTTTGGTGGCAACATTCACTCTTGTGAACTTGTGAAGAGTAAGTTCATTTCTTACTGCACAGGTTAAGGCATACAAAGATCAAATTAGAATCAGTTTGGACTGATTTACACAGAAGCCAGGAATGCAGAAGGGGGTGAGGGTGCAAAGCATATGGATGGAAAGATAAGGGTGCAAAAGGGTTTAGCAGCACGTAATCATCCAGTCCTTTAACATTTACAAAGCAATTCCAAAGGGCTGGCTATAGTTATAACAACTTAACTGCTGATCTAAGGCAGTAACTTTCATGCCATGATCAAGTCACACACACACAGGTACACAATGTGAACATGTAATTCTCTGTGCCTAAAGGTACTTGTCAAAAAATTCCACTCAGTGCCAGTGAAAAGCTCACACCAAGTCCCTTTGCATTTCCCAACAGGCAAGGGTTACACCTCAGAAGTGTGGAGAGGTGTGTGGGAGCTTTGTCGCCAGGAACAGCCCTCTGAGTATCACAGAGGTGAGGATTTGTGAGCTCTGAGCAGCACCCCACTAGAGGGAGGTGCTGGCACAGCTGCTGAGCCCCAGGAGAGCTCAAAGGGCCTCACTCAGGACCGCTGGCTACAGGGCCACAGGATGGCTGACTTTGGCCAGCAGTAAGTTTCCCCCCGGCCACAACCCAATTCAGTAACTCCTGGGCCTTCTTCCCCAACGTGTAGGAACGTTGGGGTATGATTCAGGTAGATAGTTCACCAAGGCTTCAAAGGACAATTCCTTACCCTTTATTTCCCAACTTGTTTGGGCACCTGATGTTTCTGATTGGATGCACCACCACAAGTATGTATTATTTATAAACTATTCTAGGAAGATATAATTCCATTCAATTATTCTGTCATTCTGAGTTGCTTCCATATTTTAATAAAATTTAAATTCCCAACAACTGGATATTGCAGTCTGGCCTCAAAAGGCCTATTTTCAGCATACAAAACCAGGTAATTTTAAAAAATACTTGTTAGCAGCTAGGGTAAACTATGGGCATTCTCTCATTCCTACAAGCACCCTGAGACAATGTAGTAACAGCAGATCAATGTGCTGCACATGTCAAAAAAAATTCTACAGCTTTTGCAGATTTCTAGACTTATGACATGATTCAGAAACCCATAAAACATTAGTCTAAGCATGTGGGTGATGCATTAATACCCACACCCCCATCAAAAAAGGGGGCCAAAATAACCCAGAACCAGCGTAGGCATGGAAGCAGTTCTCAAGGTATTGAAAAGTAAAACTGAGAACAATCCAAAGCAATTTTGCAAACAACTCTTCACTTTATGAAATGCAAGAAGCTAACAAGGCTTTATTTAGCCAGAAGGAAGCTGCAGAATACTTACATGATCAAACCAACAGGCCCCCAAGCACTGATTATTTAGAAAGACACTGGAATATCCCAATGGTTCTGCTATTTTGAGGCAGCTCTGTCCTTTACGTTTCATAACCAGTTTTCATTTGGTTGGGTGGAAGGCACAGGTGTTATATAACCTTTTTGGGCACTGTATGCCAATAGCACCCAGCTACTATGCCCTACTCTAATGTGAGGTGTGTGCAGGGCAATCCACTGGAGTGCATGAAGGGAATACTGGAACCTCATTGGAATGCACTTCATAGTTGGTAAATATACATATATATATTTGCAAAAAATAACAGGATCCAAGCATTGATATGAAATGCTCTTAGAGGAGAACCGCCACTTTAAAACTACAAGATGTTAAGAGCATAAAAAAATCCCCCAAACCACTTAAGTTGGCAATAATTTAACCTTGTTGTGAGGCACTGGCAAAGCAAACTAAACTTCATGCATAACACTGATTGCAACAAAGCAAAGCTTGCCCTGAGATTACTTTTGACTGAAGTGTTAGAATTAGCTGAACACTAGTGACTCAAATCAGATTACTCTGAAACGACACAACTGTGTATACACACACACCAAAAACCTGGCTAGCAAAATCTTAACACATGCCACAGCAACCTCTTAGCTCCCATTTCATCTGGAAGTTCACTGAACCGTTAACAAAGGGATAGCTGAAAAGAGCAATACTTACGAAATTGCAACATTGCTTCCATCAATAATTATGTGTTTTAAATATGGTTTTCCAGGTTCATTTATCAACTCCAGTTTGTATGGCTTCTTCAGAGAGTCCAAAAACCTTTGAACTCCAGTAACTGAATGATCTGGATGTGGGCCCACTGGGTCTCTGTCTGGATTTGAAGGGTGTTTTTGTGAAGACAGTAACCGGTCTGGGACAGGATTGCCACAATGTGAGGTTTGGGAAAGGTGCTGGTGGAGAGGCCTTGCTTGAGAAGAGCTGCAGTGTCCCAGCTGCTCCTCAGAACCAGGGTGGCTGTTCTGTACAGTTGAGGGCCCTGCAGATTTTTGCTGAAATGCAGTTTTACTCTTACTTGAGATATGCTGCACATCTGAGCTCCCTCTGGCTACAAAGCCAACATCTTTTAGAGCTCCAGCTTGCACAGTGCTGAAAGCTACCCCACCATCAGTTTCTATACTGCTTGACCTTGAGTTGTGATTCTTACCAGGGCCACAAACATCTCTCTGTTTATAGCATAGAACTGAATTTTTGGTGGGAGGGGAAGATGATATGCATATCAATTTATGCATTTTATCTTCTGTACCAACTTGAGTGTCTGAAGCACCTCTTACTTTGTGATATTCATTTTTTGTCTCCTTTGAAATAGGACTGGATTTAAGTGGACTTTTATTCCTAGAAATGCCTTTGTCTTCTAGCTTTTGTGAATTGTTGACATTATTTCCTAAAGGAAGATTGACAGTTCTAGGTTTTTGAGACTGTTCATGCTCTTTTTTAAACTTCGTATTTTCCTTTTCAATTTCTTCTAGCAATATTAAGGGTTCCACAGATTGTCCAAGGATACCAATAACTTTTTCTACAATATCTTGGGAATATCCCATGGTTCTGAAAAAGTTCACAAGAATCTTATATTCCATTTCCTCAGTGAGAGCATCACCTTCTTTAAGGCAGTAAGTAGGACCATCTGATTCATTGCAGCTATCCAAAACCAGATCAATAACTGCATCAGGGTCCGAAGGATTCTTGTGTAAAGCAGATTTCATTTGCTGATCATTTTCCAAAGAGAAATGCTTTTTAGGGAGCCTTTCCTCCTCATCAGAAGACCTTCTTTTACATGACTGCCTCTCTTTAAAGGCCACTGCCTCGGTGAGAGGGCCCTTTATGGGAACAAACCTTGTTTCAGGAGCATCAGAAAACACAGTGTCCATTTGCCTTGTAAGCTCAGTTACAGGTGTGCCAGCATTGCTTCTTGCTTCCTCCCCATCTGCCCTTCCATCTCTGTTTGCAGCAATGACTTTGGAGGTGCTGCTCTGTCCAAGCTGCTGTGGGCTTTCACAGCATGTGAGATCTATGATATTAGCTTCCCCTTCAGAAACATCAGTTTGGGTGAGAGCTAGGAGTTCTCTTTTTAGTGCACTAGGCAAAATCAGTAAATCCATTGTGTACTTATCTGCATGTGCTTCCACGAATTGTCTGAACTGCTTTTTAATCTCTGATTCATTGTCATTAAATAAGCTTTCATTATTCTCAAAAAGCTTCACAAACTGCTGCACATGACTTTGAGCCATAACAACAGCTTCTGCACCTCCCTTAATACTAAGCAACCCCATTTCCAGCACTGTTACATCAGCACAGGTATCCTGAATAAGATTGTTGAGAAACAGGCTCTGTGCACCAACAAAGATGCAGTGCATGTCCTTTGGGTAGTACTCCTTTTCTTCTAGCTCAGGTTCACACAGCCCCTTGATGTACTCCTAAGAGGAGAAAGAGAGCAGAGTGAATAGTTGTGAAAACCTAATAGACCCAGATGGGTTTTATAAGGTCAGTAATGGACAGAAACATTAGAAAATAAAGCAAACTTAGCATAAGTAATGTGAGAAAGTAAACACTGCCAGTAAACAGGACAACAGAAATAAAACACCAGTATCAAAAATTATTTTTAAATATATCTCCTAGAAGGCTCTCTTTTATATTATCTTGTTTATACCTGATAGAACAGGTAACTTAATTTGTAGATGAAACAGTTTAAAAGACTATCATAAGAGATTTATTTTCCCATCCCCACTCCTTGTCAAAGAGACCTCTTCATGAACAAATGCCTTTCACTAGAGTTCAACTTAGTCCATAAACCTGAACTTCTAAAAAGTTTCAAAGTACATTTCCTAAGGCTTATGATGCCAGCAGCCATTCTATATTTTTGTTACTGACTGGGAAAACTCTAGGCTCCATATACTTCCGTGTTCCTGAAGTTCAGGTTTTTCAAAGACTCAAAAAAAAAAAAAAAATTAAAGCTCCAGTGCTATTTCTACCACCTGTAAGCTACTACAAGTAAAGTCACTATACTATCTTGTTTTAAATGTGTCAAGAGGTCAAAAATCTGTCAATACAGTATACTATTTATTCTTTCAGATAGCATTATTTTCCCAAACTGCCTCTTTCTGTTCTAAAAACTCTTTAATATAGTGAAACAAGCTTCTAAGCTGCAGTCATTGTATTTACAGAATCCCAAGTATACATGTTTTATAATCTATATTTACTCTCAAACATTAATTCTTTGAAATGGAACTGAGAACCAACACAAGGTAATGAATAACGTAACACCATTTCCCGTCACCTCAAGTTATATCATCAGGGCTATCAAGGCAGGCTGCCTCAGGAGCATATCAGCACAAACTGCTTCCGCAGCAAACCCCACAGGGTCACTCTCCACCCCTGACTGCTTTTGCAGAGCAACAAGATAATGTAATTGGAGAAAAGGATACTCTATATCTAGGAACTTTTTTTTTAAAGTTAAGCAGCAGTGAAGAATGTATACATTACATGTCACAGATGAAGTAAAACACATATTGCTACCACCAAACGTTTCAATGGAAGATGAGCAATTCTTTGTACTTTCTAGTCAACAATTCCTCCAAACAGTGTCTGAAAATCGCTCTACCTATAAGAGAAATCAAGTTTCTCATACCCTTTAAAGTATTAAGAGTAGAAAACATTTTTTATCTTGTTAGGAAAACCACCAATTAGACAACTGAAATCTTGTGCTATTTATTTCTTGTGCTTTAATTTCCTGGAAAAAAGGGAAGTTGCACTGCAGATGCCTGGGAAGAATAGTTACCTTTAACAGTTTCTGGATTCTCTGAGCCCAGGCAAATTGGTTTAGAGTAAATGCCAGAGTCAAATAATTCAAATCCCTATATATTCATAGTATTTTCCTTACAACTCATTGTAAGGAAATGCACTACATGTTGAGGAACAAGTGCATGACACAGTTAAGGAATCAAGTTTTTGAAAGTGGGCTGCCAAATCTGAAATCTGTCACAAAACACATGCTCTGGATCCCCACTAACATCCAAGCGTTGTTAAACAGACCGACCAACGCCCACAGATCGAGGTTTTGGGTTTGAAAGGGACCTTCAGCCCAGCTACTGCTCACACCAAAATTCTCATCACATGATTCAAACAGCTGGAGTTGCCAAGTTCATTATGAGTAATATCAATTTCAGCATTACTGCTAAGAAACTCCCCCCCAAAGATTAGTTGTGCAAGACATTTAACACGTGTGAAGACACTTCACAGCAACTGTTGTCCCCTCTGAGAAACAACCTGCATAGACGGTTCTCTTAACGCGTTAGAGCTGGGTTAAAAAGAGAACTATCTGCTCCAAACTGGTGAAGCTGATCAGGTCTGACAACTTTTACACGAAGGAAATATTAGCTGCGTTAAGTTTTAGTGACAGCTTTGCTAAGGAGCTACTAGATGCCACAGAATAAGCGAAGCCTGAAAGGCAAAACATGGCAACGCCCAAACAAACTCCGAGGAATTGACTTCGGGAGGAAGAACGAAAGCGAAACATTTTAACGTCGCTTTAAAACAAATCTCGGCCCATCCCCACCGGTGCTACCCCCCAGCTGCGGGCTGGACCATTTCGTAACGCCGTGTCCATGAACTTTGCACTTGCCAGCTGAGTAGCTCCGCTTTATTCCCTACGCTTATGTCAACACGGCCGGAGACTCCCTGGCACCGAGCACACACCCACCTGCCAAAGCAGCGCCGCTTCTGTTTCCTCCTGGGGCGCTCGGCTTTTCCCCACCCTTTCTTCCTCCAAGCGGCGGCCCCGGCCGTGCCGGTCTGGCGGGGCCTCTCTGCGCGCAAACCCCGCTGCCCGCAGCCCCAGCGTCCCGCCCGGCCCCGTACCTTGGCGCTGCTCACGGCCTTGGCACAGCCCGCCAGCTGCACCCAGATCCTGGCACTGGCGTTGGGCGGCGGCAGCGCGGGCCGCCAGTCCCCCTGCGCCCCCAGCACGGACAGCCGCACCTCGAACAAGCCCTCGATGCGGCCCCGGCTGCGCTCCAGGAGGCGGCTCTTCTCGGCCGGGACGGTGAACTCATCCACCTTGGGCCCCGGCAGGGAGCCGTGCGGTGTCCGGCGGGCCGCCATCAACGCGGGGCGCGCAATCCCATCGCACCGGGAACAGCGACACCGGGAAACGCCGCACCGAGAGCCCGCGTCATCGGCCCGCGACGGCTCCAGGCGGNCCCGCGGCAGTGCACGGCGCCAGCATGGCCACACTGCACGCCGCTCCTGGGCAATCTGCTCCAGTGCGCAGTCACTGCGCGGGAAAGAAATTCTTCCTCATATTCAGGTGCAACTTCCTATGCATCAGTTTCACCACCGAGCGGAGCCTGGTCCATCCTCTTGGCACCCCCTCGTTAGATATTTATACACATTCATGAGGTCCCCTCTCAGTCGTCTCTTCCTGAGGCAGAACGGGCCCAGCTGCCTCAGCCTTTCCTCGTAAGAGAGATGCTTCAGTCCCTTGAGCACCTTTGTCACCCTCCGCGGGACCCGCTCCAGCAGCTCCATTGCCCAGGACCCGCACTGCCCACGGGCTCCCGCTCTCTGCGGCTGAGGAGCCCGGAACCGCACGGAGCCTTCAGGCGCGGCCTTCCCCGCCCCGCCTCCCGCTCGGTCGGTCCCCGCCTCCCGGTAGCTCTGTCCCCACCTCCCGATCGTTCCCCTCCCACCGGCTCCTCTCATCCCTGCCTGTGTGTGCCGGGAGATTTCGAGGGCTCCGTTCAGCCCTTACGCCCTCCTCGCCCAGCACAGCCCCGCGGAGGGGCCGCTCCCCCCCCGCGGCCACAGCCGGAGGCTCCCGCCCGCGCGGCGGGGAAACCTTGGTGTTACACGCTCTTGGCACAGCCAGCTCTGGTGTTGTCTACCTGGATTTCATCTGAAAAGAAACGCAAGCTTTAGCCCTTCTGATGGCAGGGGACAGAACTGTAGCTCCGATCCCCAAATCTTTAGCTCTGATAGCTGGGAAAATATAGAGGACACATTTTTACTTAGCTCCCCCTCACCCTCTAACTGTTAAAGAGACGTGAAGGATAAGATTAGGTCTTAAAAAGTATCTCTGGGACTTCTGGTGACTTTTGAGTGCCTGGAGCCGACAATACGGACCAGCTGTTACACAAACGAGTAAATGTCTCCTTTTATACCATCCCAGCACAGGTTAGTATCTTCCAGCTTCCCCTTGGAACTATTTGATTCCAGCTTGTTTTGGCGACCTCTTTAGCATCCCTATGAAGTTAGATTTTAGCAGCTGTTCATTGAATACAGCTTCCAAAGGGAGGACAAATATTTTATTGTTTTGTATTTAAATATACATATTTTGTTTTAGTGTACTTGTATGTTAAACCAGGAAAGGCTTAATAGAGAAATATTAATTATCATTTTTATAAATACACTATTAGAATTTAAATCCCTGGTAGAACTTTCTAGGCAAATGACAGTTTGCAGTTCTCAGCCCACAGGAAAATCTCACTAAAAGCTTACATCCAGATATTGCTATATAAGCTTTCCAATCTGAATTCGAAGTCATTCTTTGAGCCAAATAATATATTTGTCTGTGACAGTGGTAAAATGGAAAAGAAATACTTCTGTTTACACAGGCTGTATTTGCACACAATCTCTCCTGCACAGGACAGGGTTTTGACAGAGAGTTGTCATATTTAAGAAAGCTTCTTCCCTGAAGTACCTTTCTGAAGAATTTTTTTTTCCTGTTTTTGTTGTTTAGACATTTGCATTTTGCTTTCCCATTGAATTATGCTACAAGATTCACACATAAGAATGTAATCTAACATTTAGGGAGGCAATTTCTGAGGTGATTGGTGCCATCCCCTGTTAAAATGCAGACACTGCAGCCAATGTTGCTTTTAGCTATTATATACATACAAACGATATTTTAAGCAAGGATATAATAATCTTTTATAATAAAAATGAAATTACCAGTATTTTGGGACATAAAATATCATTCAAAAGCTGAAAGAAAATTGATTTCTACCACATCAACACAGCCTTTTGGAATATCTCATTCAAAGAAGGCTTACTGACTTCTAAATGATGTGTGTAATGCTTAGTGCTGTGGGAGTTTCTTGCCAGTTTTGCCATGCTGCATGTTATAAAGCATGCTCTCACTGCCAGATTTATTGTATGTGTATTATTCTAGATATATTCTTGATAAATCTGTATTCAAATGCTTTACAGTGGTCTGAGGCTGCTCTTAGGGAGGTCATTGTGAGTGTGAGCAGCTGTGATTCTGTGACCCAGCCTGCTGAGATTAGGTAGTACCTGACATTGTAACATTCAAGAAAAACTAAAGCCCTTTTGAAGTGGGAAAAAAATGCTGTTGAAAAGGTTTACTAATGGTTATATACCTGGGACAATTATTAAAACAAGTTGGAACTTTCTCCCTGCATTGTTGTGACGCGGACTAGAAAAACTGGTGTATTTTTACCTTTTTGTTTTGTTTCAGAACTGCAGCCTCAACTTAATCTTCCTCATACTTAGCAGAAATTTCAAGTCTTCTGCCATAAACACAAACGCAGGTGTACACACCCCAAATGTGAGCTAGGTTGAGAACACTGGAAATTGTCTGACATCTTACAATAGGCTGCTTGCAAAGTGGATTTGTTGGGGAAGAATGACTTTGTTTTCCTACTACGGGAGGAATTTATTTTGCAGTAAAATATCCAAACTGACAGGCTCTGTTTAGTTGAAGGGGAAATTTCACTTTCCTGGATCTTTGGTTGTATCATGTGAGTTTATTTTAGAGATGGAAAAATGAAACATTTTGCTGGTAGCAGTTGAAGGAATTTGACACACCCAATGCATGATCTTGCTTTTCTGTTTGGCACACCTGTGGGATATATTAGAGATTTTCCTGAATGTGAGTTGATGCCAAGTTCATTATTTGTTTTACTGTTGGGGAAATACTGTCATGGTAATGTGTAAATAGGTGTGTGGTGGTTTCTTTTTTTTTTTTTTTTTTTTTGTGTGTGTGTGTTTCACAATAGCTTGCTTCAGCTGCCTGGTGCAACTTGATCTTTATTAGAATTTCTGCAATTGAAAATTGGTTGTGTGAACGATTTTATGAAACTGGGCCTTTCTGAGTAGTTTGGGCTTGAGCTGCATACTTGAAACAACAAAGAAACCAAATTTCCAAACTATTTTTCAGACCCATGCTGGGTAAATGATCTATGGAGTCTATGAATGCACATTACAGATGGTGCTCTGATCCTCAGCATTATGGTCTTCAGTGGGGTTATTTGCGTGCATAAATTTAAATATTTGTTTGATTGTGTGCAGGATGTGGACTTAAAATACTAGGGTATAGGAAGTACCTGCATGAATATGCATAGCAAAAACTTCAACTTGCAGTCATAACACAAATAGTCGCATATTCTAAGAGTGATACCTCAAATAAATTCTATATATTTCAGAAGGAAATATATAAAAGTAATGTGACTAGAGCCTTCAAGTTTTGTGTGTAATATAGTCCTAAAACTTAGGGTAACCCCAAGCTCTCATTAGGAAATTTTGGTATGTTTTCTAACTAAAATATTGTGTTGTTGTTTTTTGTTGTTTACAGAACTACAGAGAAAAAAGCCAAAAGTGGTTTGAAATGGAATTATTTAAAATGCTTTATAGAGACAAACTTCTTCNGTGGTTGCCTCCAAGAAGAGATTATTTTCAGTCTGGTGGGTTGAACGAGAGAAAACTGGTGGCCACAGCCTCCAAGATGCAGAGTCCTGTGTCCTAAAACTTAGGGTAACCCCAAGCTCTCATTAGGAAATTTTGGTATGTTTTCTAACTAAAATATTGTGTTGTTGTTTTTTGTTGTTTACAGAACTACAGAGAAAAAAGCCAAAAGTGGTTTGAAATGGAATTATTTAAAATGCTTTATAGAGACAAACTTCTTCATCTCGTTCAAGTCCCCAGTTATGATGTGACAGACATTTGCATGTGCTTGAAGCCCTGGTGACTAAGAAGGTGATTAAGAAAGTTTCCCTTTTGGAGAATTTGTTGCAATGCTGCCACCTTAATTAACCTATAGATTGTCAAGTTTAGTATCAAGAGGTAAACTTTTTGAAAATGATCCAAGGTATAGGTTCTGTAATTAGTAGTTTCTATTACTGAAACTTATTCTATCCCTTAATTTTAGAAATAATTACTTCTCTTGATTCCAATTTCCTTTCAGAATAACCTGTTGTAAATAATTGAGTATTTATAAAAGGAAGAAAAGACAAAAGTACTGCAATTACACACACATCAGTTGTTGAGATTGGGTAGTATTTTTTTTTCAAGTAATGGACTCTGCATTTGGTTTTTTGAGGCTTTTTGAATGTGTTGGCTCAAGTTTCTCAATTAGTTACAAAAAGCTGCAGGTGTATTGGCAAAGACTGTTATTTAGCCTGGGAAATGTTCCAGGAGACAGTTTTGTGGGGCTTTTTTCTAAGGTAAATATTTAGCTATATTATTACCAGTAATTTTATAGGTTCCACACTGTGTCACTACTGTGTGTTTAGACATTGCAGCTTCACTTAGATGACTGACAAAACAAATGATAACCTAGGAGTACAATCTTTATTGTGAGAGGGGATTGAACACTACTGAATTACTTGCAGAAATGACAAGTGGTAACTGGAAGGGTGTCAGCACCATGCAGCTGGCTCTGAGCAATGCAAAAATGCTGCAAAGAGTGAGCCATGCTCAAGTGCCACTCTAAGTTGGTTTAAAATAGAGTACTTCATCAAAGTTTCAGCAACTACAAAAATTAAAGCAATATTCTTGCTAATCTTGCTAAAATCTGGGGATTTCATAAAGCTCTTTCAAATAATTTTTCATAAGTTATCAAAAATGAGACTCTTGAGCATCATTAAGGTTTTATGATTCTTGCAGCCAAATGTTGGTTTTCTTTTAAATGTTCATAAACGTTTTGCTACTACTCTGACTACTGGAATTTGATTTGTTTTCTTCTGTGAGGCACTAGGTATGGTTAATTGCTGAGCAATGTCCTTGCATGAGCTATGCCTGTTAGGTAGCTGACTGCTAACAGAATAGGACCTTTCTGCCAATTTCTGTCTGTTCTGGGAGGTTCAGTTCAGTTTCAGAGTGGGTGGGAAGTTGCACCAGTAATTGCAAGGTACAAGGGGTGCAATGGGCTGTGAAGATGTGCTTACTATGGTTTTTCAATGCTTTTAAAAGATGCAGCCTGTAGTAAACATTACTGTGGGTGATTTGCTTTTTGTTTTTCTCTTTATGTTTGTGCAAAGCAGGATGAGAACTGGTAGAGAAACTTCTATGTCTGAATTATGTCACTTTGCAGATAAGCTGCACGAAATCTGTTATAAGGTTAAAACCAAGATAAATGAATATTCCTCTGAATGTATGATCCTGTTGATTTCAGTTTGACTACTAAGCAAACTAAATGTTGATTTACTTCAGTTAGGTTTTCCAGAATCTGGTCCTAATTTTTAGTATTATTTTAATGTCTGAAACAGTATGGTAATACTTGGTTTGTATTTTCTTGTATAGAACAGTATTTTTTGTTCAATTACAAATGCCTCCAAATACATGAAGTTTTTTTAACTTTCGTGTTATGGAGAGTAAACTGGGCCAGACTTTCTGTACATACAGTGATTTTTACACAGTCCAAGTGTGTGAAGATGCTTACACTGTAACTGATGCTTCCTTGGGGGGTATATGAAAACACTGCAGTCAAAAATTGGACTCACAGA
>VZUA01044523.1:2825-17284 GCA_013401035.1 Horornis vulcanius
AAAGGTTATGATGCACATGTGAACATTATGGAGGACAGAGTATGGTGGAGAAATAGTGTTAAAAGACCACCACATCTTTACTCTTGATTTATCACTGACTGCAGTAAATGCTGCTAAGCAAAGTTTCTTTTAAAATGCAGTATGGGATTGAATGCCCTATCTCCTCTCCANCAGGATTTACTGACATCTTTTAAAATGCCTGTCAAACTGATTTTGTCAGAAGATATGATAGATTATAAGAAGCGGTGGTAACCTAAGAGATTTTGTCAGGTAGTTTTGGTACTAATAATCTACTATACTCACTGATGATATATAACTTTCTGTTTCTTGTTGTGTTTGTCTGAAAACTGATAAAATAATAACAATAACAACATAATACATCTTTAGGACTGATAACAGAACTATTTTGTTTAGGCTAAGTTGCATAAATACTCAAAAGTAAGACAATGTCTGTTACACATGGCATCTATCTGTTTCTTAGCTCATCCAGGAAAGGATCTCCTGATTTTTCCAGAGTTCTGTATGAATCATGCAGGTGGCCGAGTGTCCTGGTTCCAGCCAGGACAGGGTTAATTTTTGTAGTAATCAGAAGGGGGCACAGTCTACGATGTGGATGTTATTCTAGAATGCCTCATGTCATTTTCTGGGTGTGAGGGGAGTCTTTTATTATTAACACTGCTGCTGTTACTGGTTGTTTGCTTATCTCATTGCTGTTCACAGTCATTTGTTTTTCTTTCAACCTGTGATCTTTGCCCCCAGTTCTCCTCTTCAGCCCTCCACAGGGAGGAAGGTAAGGGGGAGTAAGTGAATGGCAGCCTGGTTTGAAGAGTCTCAGTGGGAGCACTAAACTGGGGAGCACCATTCCTAAACCAGAACACAAAGGAATCTATGAATCTTTGGAACCAGAAATAGTCCAATGACGTTGATGTCATCAATACTGAGCAAAAGGCAGACCCAATATTTTGTGCTACATAGGCTGTGCCCTTGCTTTCAGAACTGGTTTCCTTCAAAGCAGAGGTGTGTTTGTGAATCTGAATTCCTACTGGTGATCTGTTTTTGAAAAGCTAAAAAAAGTAAATATTGAAAAAGAATGTAATATTTGGCCATACTTCCACAATCAAATTGTGAATTTTCACATTTGTTAGAACATTTATTATTTGCTTATAACTTCTAAAACACCATNCTTCTAAAACACCATACCAAAAAAGTAAAAATAGAAGTTCTGAAGTATTTGGCCAACACCCTTTTGCTTGTTGTTTGAAAGTATTAAATACTAGCATATTAAGTATCCTCATCTTACCAATATTGTATCACTTAGCCTATATAGAGGTTATGAATTTTTGAGCTCTTGATACTGCCTTTTGTTCTGGTTGAATTATGCTCAAAAATATTATTTGCTGCTCAGTGATATCTCATGGGCACAATACATGGTCAAATAATTTGTTTGCCTCCTAAAAGTCAAAAAAGTTATTTATTCTCAATTTCTATTATATACAAATTTATTTTGATGCAACATAACTCAATGAAAAAAGCACTTGTCAATTGGAAATAATGAAAATTCTTAGTTTTTTATAAAAGGTGTTTTTTCATGTTGTAATGGATATGGTGTCCATAAAATAGGCATCCTTTTCAAAGTCTCCTTTATTTGATCTCAAATGGTAGAATCTATAATACCATAAGTATTTCTTTTTTATAGCAAAGGACTAACTGGATTGTGTGACTGCTGTCAAAAATCTCTAAATAGCATTCAAGGTATTCTTTTAGAACATTTTCTGACTGATCATTTAAATTGTTAGCAAAAATGAGTAGTAGCTGGTACAAAAGGATTGTATTACTGGATGATGGATATGAAAATTGATTCAGCAGGTGTAATGTTCTGATGATGCCATTGTCAGCAGAACACTAATGGTCAGGAACAAAGTATGCAAAGAGGATTTACCTATGTCAGTAGAGGTAGTAGCACTCCATCTCATGGGAGGGAGGTGACTTGCAGAGTACCCCAGTCCTGGCATTCTGTATGTTTGTTTTCAAATGATTCAAAACTGAATTGGAAAGGAATGAAAAGTAAGGTGATGAATATCACTAATGATTATAAGCACAGTACAGACTGTAAGTGACTATGCAGAGTTGCAGAGGGATGTCATGGTATAATGAGACTGATTATGAAAGAGCAGGTGAAATTCAATGTGGATAAGTGAAAAGGTGAAGTCAGAAATGTAATTTTTCATGTACAGTACTGCCTGCCTATGCAGCAACACCGAGCTGAGTTCCAGGGGTGAGGTGAACACCCAAACCCTCTGCATCAGGCAGGGGTAACCTGGACACACGGGCTGGAGACAAAAGCCTTTTCAAGCACGCTCTGTTTGGAGGGAACTGAAGAGAGGCTCTAAATACAAAGGTCAAATCATTCTCTTTGTGGTAAAATGGGGACTGGTACTAAAGGATTCATAGTTATCACTTACCTGAATTTTACTCTGGTTGCATTACTGTTGTCACACACTCCAGCTAATTCACTTAAAATGTACACACTGCTGTATATATGCAATAGCCTGGCATTTCTTCATACAATATGTATTTTTTTTTATTCAATTCCTTGCAGAAATCAAATCTTCTTGAAGTTGTGTACAATGACAAGAAAACTGTTCCTTGCAGATTTAAAGGATATTTTACAACACTTATTTGAATTTTTTGACAGATGACCACCACTGATTTTAAAGCATTTAGATTCTTTATTTTCAGTCCATCAGATTTCGACTTACTCAAAATAGTTAGATGCAAAGCTCCCAAATGATCACAGTACAAACTGACAACACTTGATGTTAGTCTCAGACCTGGCAAATGTTTCCAAACATATTAAACTGAAATACGGGCAACAAATTAAAAATAAATTATCACATGAAGAGAAGCAAAAGTTGTGCTGCTTAAGATGATACACAGTGGAATTGAGGTTCAATACTTTAATCAGATCTCTTGCTTTGGCATACACCTAAAGGAACACTTTCAGAGCAAATTGGCAAGGGGAAGAAAATCTTTTCGCAGCAAATAGAGAAGTTAACAAAATAGAATGTTTTTTTCATAATATACTTGAAAAGATACCATCTACATTATCCTGCAGTGGTCATTGGAGTGGATGCCTACATGTAATAAATTCAAGAAGGTTCTACAAGAATAAAGGGTACCTGTACACTTATCTACAGATTGGAAAACATAGAGCTCAACTCAAAGCAAGGCAAAAATAATGGCTAAATTCCCATTGATTTCAATAATATTTTATACGCAATTTTCGTCTTCCTACAGTGTCAGTACACACCTCCTTCAGTGAAATTTATGTACGTACATTGAACTTGATAGATTTCTTTGTATAGTAGAGGAGCAGTGAGCCAAATGGATTTTGATTCTCACAGAATTTTCACCACACAAAACTAATGACATGTTTATTCTCCTTCACAGCAAAATATAGTACCAAAACACTCAATTAAAATCAGCTTTAGGACTGGTGAATCATTGTTCAGTCACAGAAAGTGACGGAAGACTTTTCTCCTTACACAGGCTATTTTTTGTCAAGTAAAGAGATTAATTAAGATACAGCTGAATTAAATCTATACTTTCCTGATATCATCTGTATAAGCCAACGTTATGCTAGTATGTTATATTTAGCACACTACAACAAATGGAAGGAGAGAAAGGACAGTCTCTCTGTCAATCCATACAGTGACAATACATGAGTTATTTAATTACAGCCATCTGCATTCTGTAGCAGATGAACCAGGAATATATGGTATATGACTGATGAGGTTGCTATGTCCTTTGATGACCTGTCAGCAAATAATGAAGCATGACTGCTCATGCTTAGCACAGTCACAGAATACACTTCCCTTGTTTGTGTGTTGGTATCACTGTAATACTTTGTCCGGGGCCTGCTGCTCTTCAACTAGGTGAAGGATTGTGCTTGATTCTGCCAACTTCACAACTAATTAAGCCCATTATTACTGCTTTCTACAAATCTTGTCTCTTTATCAAGTATTCTAACCTGGAACTTCACTCAGAACTTACAAGAAGAATGAATGCTTCTGTAGAGAACATGTTTATGGTAAAACAGCATTAACAAAGTATGTGTGAAGACTGGCTCATGCAGAAGCTTTTTCATGTAGCTGTCATGCCACACTTCATGGCAAAAGTAGGTTTAAATTATGCACCTGCCTTAGGGAAGAAAAGGCTTCCCTTATCACTCATGAAGGTGACTGAATGACTGTACACATATATTTGCTTTTACAATTCTTTCATCTTCAAGATTTAATAACTAAAAACAATTGCCTCCATCACTAGATAGCCACACCTCTTAAATAAGCAGCACTCTGAATTATTACATATACTTAGATGCAGAACCACTGCAGAGACTACTTTTTAGTTAATTAATATTTTCTGAAAAGAGTACCTGTCTACTTCATCAAGTATAATAAAAGCGCCATTTATTTTCATAATTGCCTGTAAACTACTATGCATAGACTAAACTGACTGAACACAGAGCCTCATTTATAAAGAAACCTCTCCCTGTTGATTTCAGATTTCTTTGTAACAAAAACTGATTTACAGACAGCTTCTTCAGTAGTCTCTACAAAAGCCTAAAATGAAGGATTCCCACACTAAAGATCCATTTCTACTGATGGTAGTGATGAAGAATAACTACTCTTTTAGGAAATTTCACAATTTAAATGAGACCACTAATAGAAATAGTACAAACCCTGCAAAACGGTGAGTCCAGTAATTGAAAATGCATAAAATTAATAATTTTGAGCTTGGTTCCTCTGTAAGTTTCTCTGAAACTTTGCCAAAACAGTTACAACAGCAGATTTGGGCCACTTATATCTTTACTTTAGTACTTAGGGGGGGAAAAAAGAAAAGGTTATGTTACACTTAAATTCAAAATTGCTTTCTTTGTATACATACCTCATTTCCATAAACAGAGAGAAATTACTATGTGATAAAGCATTCCATGTGGCAAAAATCTGGTGTTTGGAAATACAAATGTGGGGTTCCAGTTGTGTGGCCTCCTATATTGCAAACAGCAACCATGGGCTTGTCATGAAGAAAAATAACAGATTAAGTATCAATAGGTAGTAGTATAATGGCCCTGCAGCTATTATACAGGCTACCAAGAAAGTAAACCTAGACTATGCTTAAGCTAGGAATGAATTTAAGGTCAGGAGAAAGCAAATACTACGCATGTGTTGGAGAAGGAATGCTGGAAATAAAAAAGCTTCTTTTTCTCAAGATCTGAGTAACGTTGCTTGCCATGAGCTCTGCGGGAAAGGCTCCTTCCACATCCCTCCCGGCCGAGCCAAGCGCCGCAGCTGTCCCTGCATGCAGCGGCAGGTCTGTGCACTAGGCGGCGCTGCACAGCGAAACCAATTCTATGAAAAATAGAAGGACGTCAACAGTGATTGAATCTCTCTGATATAAAAATAGATCTATAAATCATGCAAGTTAACTTCCAGGCAAATATAATTACAGGCAAAATGAATGGTTAATTGTATTTGGGTATAGCTAGATCACTTAAAAGCTTCTCAAGGCAAAAAAAGATGGAATCTGGTCAGCACTCTGAAAGACCTCTAAGGAAATAGCATATGAATTATTCTCCTAGTCAGGAAACTGAAATGTCTGAACATAAAAAAAAAAAAAACAACAAAAAAACCCAGCTGCAGCAGCACCACCCCCCGCTGGAGATCTAATTATTCTGATTATACAGAAGATCAAAGCTTTGTTCATTCTGTTTAAAAACATCCCTTTGCATTCTTACAAGAATATTCACTGGTAACATCCCAGTCAAATTCAAGTAGCTGCAACTAAACTCCAGGGTTACAATTCAAAGTTGTTTGGCCTACCCTAAAATGTGCACTCATTTTTTTTCTGGGCAACACATGTTCAGTACATCCATTTGTCTGGGAGTTTCAGCTTCTAGCTTCCCACTCCATACTTGTTTCTATTCTGCAACTCACCTCTTTGAAATAAACAGCTGCCACCTGCCACTATTCACCTCACCTTCAATTAGCTATCATCAAGTTTCTTAGCACTGAAGTTCAAAATATGGTATCAGGAATGAGAATGAATGAAGCCTTATTTAAACATGTAATTTCTCTTGTAATGGTCTTTAATTTTGAGACTTGCAAAGATGCCTAGCAGACAAGACAAAGAATAAATGACAGGTAGGATATCTACACAGTCCCACAAGACCTGTGGCAACACAGAGAATTAGCAAAACAAGTGTGTCAGCATTGTCATTAAAACTAATTTATAACCCATGCAAATCACATATGTAATGGGAAAAACTGGATGTCACCTGCCCTATTTCATTTTAAAATGGAAGAGGCAAGAATGGGTTTTGCTCATGATCTCTTTGTTGGGAACAAGCCCTGCAGAGTTATACATCAGTAAAAGCTTCTTTCTCATTTCCATATTATTCTCCTCATGTATGCTATGTAAATAATAGCTGGTTTTCTTAGAAAAATGTGCATTTTACCTTGAGAAGTCTTCTGCTATTCTTTCTTTGCAATTAAACTGATCAAATACTTCACATACTTCATAGATAAGTAACTGCTTGGTTATTGGTACCAAATTGTTGGTACACATCTTTTTTTCCTTGAAAGCAGATGTGCTGTAGCAATTCTGGGATCAGGGAGGGCATAATCTTAGTGAAAACAACTTCATATACATCATTACTTTTAGTCTAAAGTTAACATATGCAAGTTATGTGTTGTATGCTAAAAGAAAAAATTATGAGTGGAGAACATTGAGGATCAAATTGAAAGTCATAGGTTGCAATTAATCAAAAGTGACAAATATGTATTTTCAAGGTGGAAATTTAAGTTTCATAACCAAAATCAGAATGCAAGACTGATAGCTGCTGAGCTCGCTACTGGTACAGAAAAGAAACTGTGTCTAGTCAGTGCCATGGCAAGTAAATTCATGCTCAAAATACTTCTGACTACAGAATCGCAGAATGGCTGGAGTTGGAAGAGACTGCTGAAGAGCATCTTGTCCAACACCCCTGTTCAAGCAAGACCACCTTGAGTTTATTGCCCAGGACCATGGTGGGATGGCAAGTCCAACACAAGTGCATGTTTTCAGTTAATATTTTTCATCCAAAAACCGTGTGACAAGTATATGACCGAACATAAGATCACTCACTACCAGCCACATTTAATTAAGTAATTCCATTCAGTTCTGTGAATTACATGCTGCAGTTCAAAAATTTTGTAAATCACATACCACAAACTGGTTTGTGTGATAACTTCTCTCAACAGACTAAACAGATATTTAATAATACTATTACTTCAATAAGGAATGGGCATATAAAAGAAAAGCCAGTATTCTATGCCTAAGAAAATCTACTTTTTAAATGACATGTGGTCATCATCAAAATCAAAACAGTAGTCTGCCTCTCCAATGTGCATTAATGTACATTAAGGTTGCTAGCACAGAAAAAAATACATTATGTTTTAAATTTGCTACTGGTAATGCCTACCAGTAGCCTACCCCGAGAGTAAAGGCTATTTACTCTGTCTCCTTTCACACCTTGTACTAGCAATGTTGCCTCAATGGCTGCAATCACTACAGAGCTGAAATCCACCTACATTTCACTTCTGACTCTGTGAAGACCAGCAGCAAGTTTAAAAACGTTGACAACCAGGGCTGCCTGCAGCCAATCTCTCCTCCTGCAGAGTTAACACATTTAATTTCACCTTGCATACATTAAGATGTGTGCTCACAGCCAGCTGAAGGGGTCAGCAGCATCTGAAGCAGCCCTCACACATCTGCTTGCAATCATCTGCTCATACTGTTAATTGGTATGAGGTATGTTATTCCCTCTGAAGGACTAATGGCAGGTTTTGAATACCCCAGGCCAAAAGTAGAAAAGAACAAAATCTAAAGAAAATAACTAACGTCTATTTTTTAAAGATGTCGTTTCTTTTAGAAGTATCCATATTTATCCTACAGACAATGAGTAAAGATCACAGCATCAGTCAGCTCTGAATACTTACCATTTTCTCCTTCTTACAGAACAGGGAGCCAAGTGTGGACAAGCAGGTTACTGTACCATAAACAGCTGTGCAGCAATACACTGCTGACATGACTGCAGTTCTACCAGCTAGCCAAACACAAACCTGCAGGAAGGCCTTATTCACAGGTGATGCCCTCCCAAGTTGCAAAGGAAACAGCTTCAAATACAGGGTAATAAAACCAGGAAATAATTGGTCATCTGTGGCAAATATCCTGGAACAAAGTGCAAAATGAAGAAGTTCAACAGGTGTAAGCAGAAACTGAAGGAATAAAACTAGGAATAAAAACACTACTACCCTGCATAGCCAATATATGCCCTGTAGATATTAATGTATACATATACATACATACAAAATAGATATTTATAAAATATCAGAAGCCAACACGACTGCAAAAGTCACAACAGGAGTAAGTCTTCTACAGTTCTCACAACACATTAGAACAACTTAATACCTCTATGTTACAATGCTCAGCTCATAGAGTTAAGAGAAATAGCAAGCTACTCTTGCAAATATGTTGAAGTATTTTAAAAATGGCAGCAAGCTGAGTTCCGATGGGCCTGTGGACGAGACAGGCTCAGTGTGATGGTGCAAATGAGATACTATGGTGAAAACAATTGTCCCTAAGTCACCTAAAAATGCTTCTGACATAGCCAGGGACTTTTGATCTCAGAATTTCAATTTCTGATATCAAAAACTGATGTAAAGCACAATGGTAGTCTGTAAAAAGGCTTTTATGTATTACAGAACCTATTGGCTCACTCTCTCAAAAATAAGGTCATGTTATCATTATGATACCAGTATATTATCAGTGTAGGAGAACAATGCTTGCCAAACATAGTGTTGCAAAAGCGATGATAAGCCAGTAAAACATGACAATTAAAATAAGCAATGGAAATTTGTACTTAGTAAGGAAAATTGCCACTTAAAACAGCAGAAAAGAACATTTGAAGACAAAAAAATAGAAATAAAGGAAACTTTCATATTAAAGGGAATTTTAATTCAAATAAAAGAAATCACTAGATGTTTTAATAGTAATCTTTTAAATCAGAAAGTTAATCATGAAAAAAACCCAGCAGTCACTGGGAAGTATAAAGAAGGTCATAGTGCAGTCCATATTGCCAAACCAATTTCTAAGTCTCAAGGAAGCTGAGAGAGCTTTCCAAATACTTACTGTAAATAGCAGGCTCCTTCCCTATCACAGAACTCTGAAGGTCAGTGGTGTCCCCAGATCTAATCTCCATAAGTTTCCATAAAATAGTTCTGGCTGACTTCTTATTTTCTAAATTTGTTGATATTACTGGGTGCTCTCTTTGCATTCCTAAGGCCTGAACTGCTTAGCAGGAGCAGAGGTGCAGCTTCAGAATAATATATGCTTCTCCCCCAAACCTAATCTAAAGGATCTGATGCTGAAAGAAAAAAGGTTTTGTGTAAATTGATATTTGTGATAATGAGTTCTTAATATTGCTGCAGGTTTTAAAAAAGTGCAGACTTGTTCACTGTGAAATGGGTCACAGCCAGCAAGTATATTTCATAGAATCAAGTACAAACCCGTAACTGGTAATTCTCACTGTTCTGTGCTTCTTTAGGACCAGTGGTCTAACACTGGTTGATCACTCATGGTCAATCCATCAGCATCCAGCCTCCCACCCTATTCGCTAAACACAGATGACATCTGGAAAATTTAAGACATCTGTGTTTTAAGAAGGATTTGGCTTTCTCTCTACATACTTTTTCATCATATTTGACCCTGCAGTAAAACTAGCAGCAAAGCTCATTTTGCAAACATGGAACACAGGATCACTGTAGACTCAGCCAAATGAGGAAACAAAGGTTAAGGAGATACATTTCTCTTCAAATACACTTAGCTCCAGAATTAGCAGAGGCAACGCGGGAAGTGCTTGGCTTAGTGCATCCATTTAAAAAGGAATGTTTTTTAAAAGTTCATTCTAGTGCTAATAAGTGTTTCTCAGCTAATGATGGAATCATCATTAAATGGGGGAGAGAAAACTTTCAGAATGTCCTAAGTGAACTTCATTGGCCCAGTTATGCTCCACCTATTCTATAATTCTGTGTTAAAATAGAAAGAATTTTTTTTTGCAGTGAAGTCTTTGAAGTTTATGAACCCTCAAACTGTTTGTTGGGAACATTAGGAAATGGCAGATTACTGTTACCTCTTATCTTAGATTCTAAGTTCTCTCTGGGAGAGGTATTGCCTCTTTATTGTATGTCTTTAGCTAAAACTTAGCAGAACAGAGGCCTGCTCACTGCCTGGGCCTCATATATGACCACTGGGTCAGTCAAAGGAAAATTTGCCATTGCCTTGAACGGCCAATAAATGAGACTCCTTAGTAATACAGAATATGATCCTTAGAGAGTAGTACCTGAAAAGAGGGTCTCAACAGGTTTTCAGTGTTTATTTAAAGGATAAAAATGATTTAAAGTGTCTCTCTTGTCAATCTGGATGCTAGAAAGATGGAGAAGTCAACCCAGAAACCATCTGTTTTGCACATGTGTATTTGAATTTTTGGAAGCACAGGACCATCAGTCTTCCTCTTCAAGTAGCATGGAAACTCTTTTTTTTCAGCAAATGAAATGGCACAACTAAGCTATATTTTTAAACTGTACTTTTCTTGGACATATAAATTAAAATTAATACCATTCTGACTGTACATTTTGTGACCTTAAATGGAGAGAATTCTTTTTCAAGGAAGATCAGGAATTCATTCTGCCAAGTAGTATTAGAAATGAGATGGAAGGCAAGACACTGGCTTAAAAGCCTCCCTGGACAATGGGGTAAATCTAAAATAGCCTAGTATATCTCTCAGTGTAAGGATGAGAGAAGGTGGGCTGGTAAAGAGAAGTGTTTCCCAATCGATGTCTGTTCTGAGATAGGCCAGAATAGTGATTAAATCTGTGTGTTTCCAGCTCATCAGACAAATGCATCAGACAAATGCTCCTTACCAAAGACTCTGTGGACGCCACAAATCCAGTTCTGTAAAGTGCAAATGAAAAGAGACTCCTTATTCACACCCGCTGCAATGAGGGATGCAGCAGGTTCTCTCACCTGACTGAAGGCAGCGAAGTGCTGAAATTGCCAAGCCAATTTGAAAAAGCCTAATTTCCTTTGAATCATCTTTAAGAGGACATAGGGCTACTTACTTACCTATAGGAATTAATTTTGGTCGTCGGTCGACGACTCCCTAATAACCATTATTTCTGCCTTCAACTATGGCAGTTCCTAGAGCACTGTCGGTATCATGCAAAGCCATTCCCCATTTAAGAGTGGAGCTAACAAGCACTTGGTAAGCCCACAGAGCCCAGTGCTGCTCAGCACCACTGCGAGGAGGCACACGGCCTCTGAAGGAGCGGAGATGGGTTTGGCAGCCTGATGCGCGCCTTGTTCTGTGGGCCAGCCCTGGTCCTGCCGCCTCAGACCAGCACCAGCCGCTCCTGGCTGCCGATGTGGCTCTGGCCCCGTGCTCAGTTTAACAGATAATAACGGTGTTAGAATAAATCAAACTCATCACTCTTAGTGTTTATTTTCCCCCAAGAGAAAAGAACAGCCGAGGAGCTTGGGAGCAACCTTCGAGCTGGCTCCGGAGCGTGTCGCTGTGCGAGCCCGGATGGAGCCGGAGCTGAGAAAGTGGGGAGGGGGTGAGTNACCTCCCGCCGTATCCGAGGCCCGACACGGTTTTCCGACAGTTCTCCACAGCAGCCACTGCGTGGCAGGAGAGATCAAGAGGATGGTTTATTTTCTGCGGCGGGCGGGCNGGGCGGCCCGGGAGGCCGCAGAGCGCGGCCGCCGGCGTGGGACGGGCGCCATCTTGTCTCCCTGCGGGCCGCGTGTAGGCACCGGGGGCCGGGCACCGGCACTGGCGGCGAGACAGCCACGGCCCGCGGCGGGGCGAAAGGACCCTGGAACAGGCAGCTCGTAGAGGACGGACAGAGGCAGGGGCTGGCACTGCCGAGGGCGGTAGCCCCGGCCTCGCTGCCCGCTCCTCCCAGAGCGGGGTGGCGCAGGAGTTGTGCCCGGGGCAGCTCCGCAGTGGCGGTTGCGGGCCCGGGCGAAGCTAATTCTAAGCCGGAACTGCTGGGGTGAGCAGGACAGCTGAATATAAAATTAATCCCTTCAACAGAACGTAATAAATAAAACTCCAGGGAGTTCCTCTTTGGCACAGGGAGAAGAATTAAGTGGGGTTCCCCTTCTTAGGGTCCAGTTCTATTTGTAGCAAATAATAGATTTCCTGAGAAACATGCTCGCAGAACATAGTAATTATTAACAAAGTCGTATGCCACTTAATAAGAAATGTTTTCTGGATACCCGAAAACAAAACAGAAAAGGACTGCATGTTGTTACTGCAAAATTGGGACAAAACTCTAGTTGCGAAGTTACATTTCCATTTAAAAGTTGATTTTCCAGGTGATGCATAAAAAGAAATAAAAATAAACTCTTTTGTTTTGGGTTGACTAAAATGTTTTCCATTCTACTCAAACCAGAATTATTTTCCATTTGTTTAGTTTGGCCACTGAAGTGAGAAGCTAGTATGTCATTATCCACACACAACAGCAGGAAAGACATCTGAAAGGGTTTTAATTAGCTGCACTTCAGTATTTAAGATTGCTGCTGAAAGGAATTACAGTCACAATATATATGTCCTGGACAGGTATTTAAATAAAAATGCTATATTTGAAATGTTAATTTTGAACAAGATGCTAAAAGCTTCAGGAGCGAGTCAGTGCTTCTTTGAATTAATCACACACATATAGAGGAAAGATGGTACTGGCTCAGTGTGCTTGTAGACAACAGATGTAAACACAGAGTTGGGTAATACAAAATAAAGGAGAAATATGATTGTTTATGATGTAGTGTGTGTAATAAGCTACAGTCTCAGCCATTTGCTTAAGTATTGACATACTGAAAGACAAAACCATACCAAAACAACCCAAGCCTACATCACTTAAAATAAGTCATTGTGCCAAAACACACTTGAGGCAATACCAGACTGTGTTTAGACAACGGTGTTGAACATTACCATGGAAACAATTGATGTTGAAATCCAAGACTGCAAAAAAGCAAAAGCACAAAAACACCCATATGGATTTGGAAAAGTTTCAAGAAAACTGATCCAAATTTTAAGCAATTGGGTTTTTTATATAAACCCATGAAAATTAAAAAAAATTAAGGAATGCAAATACAATTATTCACTTCTTATTTGCTTGTGTGGGAAATGTTTAGGAATTCTGTAATGGATCTGTGTCTTATATCTTGTTTGGAGAGGACATATGTCTTGCAAACCAGTGCAACATTTCAGTGGCCAAAATGTTTGTATCCCATTTCTCCTGGCAGTCTTACCAGAACTATGATATTAGTTCTGAAAGGCAATATGCAGATAGTCTGGCTTTTATAAAACATGTAGAATGTATGTCCATGAATGTGGGAATTAATCTCAGTAGGGCTATTAGCTAAAAACATGGATTGAGCTGGTCTGCATAAGACTCTTAAGTCCCTCACTTCTACAAGAAACACCTTTGCACTGCTTAGAGGTTAAACAGGTTTGCAGCTAAACAGGAAAGAACTGTGAGAAAGTTTCATGTTGATCAACTGCAGGCACTGTTGCTGCAAGAAATTACTATTACAAGACTTGGACACGTGATTCTCTGGCTAAACTTGGAGAGCTTTGGGTGTACACAGAATGAGGAAGCAAAACCCATGTCAGAAATGGCCAAATGGAACAGACAATCCTAGAATAAGGAAAAAAATCTAAAAGTGATTAAAATTTACTGAATTCACAATGAGTTGTTCCTTCATGTGATCTTTATACACAGGCCTCTTAAATTGGTAGTCTTTTGAGACTGGTTTTCATTGTGCACTGCAAAGTGAAAAACAGAGAAGCACTTAATAAACAGGCATCAGTCTATACCAAATTTCTGCTTGTCTATTCAGTTACAGGCTGATTTTGAAGCTGTAGAATTTGACAGTGAATCTAGATTTTTCCAGGTACCCTGCCTCTCCAAGCCTATGTGGTAGTTTGTTAGTCTGAAGCATGATACCAGCTTATTCACTTGTCAAGAAGTTGAAGGAGAAACTGTTCATTCCATCATATCTGGATGTCTAAAAGTCTCCACTATTAGCTGGTAAAGCTTTGATTTGGGGACACAGAAGGAAAAGCCTTTCAGTGCTCTTACGATCCCATGTCAGAATTTGTGTAAGAATGACAATTACACGGGGAATTCTTTCCCAAGAGGCTGGAACACCCCCAAAAGTAATTTCTTTGGCATTTACCTTCAGGATCAGCATTTGTATTGTGACCTATTCATCTGAGGGTGTTACAGAAGGTATCTTAATTTTATTACATTTTGTATTTATTATATATTGTATCATATTATGCTATATTATCT
>VZUA01044532.1:17073-28324 GCA_013401035.1 Horornis vulcanius
AAAAAAAAAAAAAGGCTCTACACAGAGGTGCAGACTTGGCACAGACTGCACCAAGGGCATCCAAAACAGAGTCCCACGTGCTGACATTCTTTGCTCAAAAGAACTTGCATAAGGTGTGACCAGATGCCCCAAGGTCAGCATGCAGAAACCAACAGCTGCTACAAATAAAGGTCAGATTGGAGCTGGACTCTGATATCAGACTTCTTAATTGGTTTCACAGTCATAGCAGCTAAATGTATGTGTAACCAGCCTTTCTGCTCTGAAACTTAATTGGAAGTATTTTTGTGATATGTACTGTTTCAAATAGTAAGAATTCAACTACACCATTCCACTTTCCTTTAAGTATTATATTGTAACTATATTGAACAGCACAGCAGTGTCCTTTGGTTTTCCTTCCTTCCTTCCTTCCTATCTGAAAGCCAGTTGTTCAAAGGATAATAAAGTTTTCTTTCATCTCATGAAAACTGCTTGTTTGCAAGCATGTGTTAGAGGACATGACTATACTTATTTGAAAATCTAAGCATTCTTTTAAATGTTACTTCTGTTATACATTCTTGTTAACTTTCAGGGACTGCAAATAGATTTGAAGGATGACTTCACCTAAAAATTCCACTTTTACAGCACTTGTAATTCTTCAAGCTCCTAATGTCTGTTATAATTTTGTAGCTTTATTTGGTGGAAAAACTAAGATAGTTGGGTTCTTTTATCTCTCTTAGCCATTTGTGAAGCCTGAAAGCAAGTTTTGGCCCACAATTGCTCGCATTGATGACATATACGGAGATCAACATCTGGTTTGTACCTGCCCACCAATGGAAGCCTACGAATCTCCATTTTCTGAACAGAAGAGAGCATCTTCCTAAGACTGTTTCCAGCTATCTGCATTTTTGACTCCATCAGCATTGCCCTTTCCTGATTTCCTGGGGATATTTATACTGTGTATATTTTGAATAATCACTACATTTGTTCCATTGAACCACTGCTCAGTTAAAATGTAAATACAATCAGTATGTTAAGTGTAAACAAAACATAGTAGTTGATGTTGGAAGTTACCTTGATTCATCATTTTGTCTGTTTTGTGCCAAATTTTAATGATTAACACCCAATTTGCAAAGTGGCATGGAAGATACAGTTAAAAAAGTAGAAAATATGAAAATATGTAAGGCAATACTAATAAATATTAACTGCAGGAGTAATTGTTTATATTTTGTAAAAAATGATGAAGTAGATTTTTAAATTTACTTCACATATTACCACGAACTAGCATTGCTGGTGTTAATGTTTCATACTGATTTTTTTTTACCTATCAGTGTTACTCTAATAAAATTGGTCAGAATTTTAAATGTTGTCATGTTTGGGATTTAAACTTTTCAGTTGAATTTGTCCAACAGAGCATTATGAAATTATGCAGTTCAAGTTCTGATTTGTGACAATTGCCACAGCAGCAACAAACTCACACAAAAGAAAATACTGTCAGAGATCAATATTTAAATAAATCTCCGATTTTTTTAATAAGCCAGAATGATCTGTTTTACCAAGGAGTAACAAACTTAATCTTGTTCTGTATCACATCATTTTTTTTAGTAGTCTCATCTAATCCTCCCTTATTCTGGAGAAGGCATAAAAGACCACTCTGAACTGCTTAGTATTACTTAAATCTTGGGTAAAAAAAAAAGGTTCTCTTTCCACAGTTTCTCAGCTCTCTCTGGCGCTTTTTTATACAGAGTACTCAGTTTGCCCTACTTTATCTACAGCTTGTGTAAAAACTGATTCACAGCTTAAGCTGTGGCCCTCCAAGAGCACCAACAGCACTGACACCAGAGCCCTCCTGCAACACACAGTCTCATGTTAAATCATTCAGTAGCCAGAGCTCAGACCTTCAACAGGAGTCTTTTCCAGCACGTTCCAAATCAGATTTACATAAAGACAATCCTCCCATTAGTTACACAGTCAGATCTCTGTGCTATGAACACATTTGAAAGGAACCTGCTCAGGTCTGTGCAGAGCTGTCTGTTTGATGCACATGAGCACCCCCGAAGGGACCAACTCATTTTGCCACACAAAGCACAGTTTTCATGGATTAGGAAACAGGCACTCAGCAACCACACAGTTTTGCACCTTACAACCACCCACTACTCAACCTCTTCTTGAAGATTTACATGCACACTCAGACTGGGAACTCTGAAGTGACAAAAATGAGGCTGGTGTTCATAGCAATATTTTAAGTACTGTATATTTGGTGTCTTTTACAGTGAAAGTTTTGGGACTGCAACGCTTTCATTATCTACCTTATGACTTCAGTGGGGGGCTTTACACAAGGAGACTGCAGATGATAGGAGACAGGAACGGCTTTCATTAAAGAAAAGACAGGCCAGATACCAGTTTTTATCTGAAAGGCTGTACCTACATCCTAAATCACCTTAATACATAGTGAAGAAAATCAGAATTTTTCTACTCTAGAATTCACTACTGAAAAAGCTTTCATGTTGTAGCTAGCTATTGATATAGTACTAATGATGTAAAAAATCATGAAAAGCCATTGCAGACTTATAATGTGAGGAAAGGACAGTCTTTCTCTGTTGCCAATTCCCCAGTCTGGAAAACCTACTTCAATGTTTGTTAAAAAGCAGGTTCATGTTGCTTGATTATGTCACTGAAAGAATATATTAGAAATTGGTTTACATATTTTTGTGTAAAGCAGATAACTTCCCACTGTTGACCTCAAACTGACAAAATTTATCTTGTGAATTAATTGGTAAGATCTATGCAATGGAAAAAAAAAGCATTAAAATATTTTACAGTACTCAACTAAAAGGCTGAAAGCCACAAGCCTTACGAGCTTACTGCACAGATGCAATGGCTGTTACGAAGGTGAAATCACATTGTCCTCTCCAGAAAATGAGCTACCTGTAGCACTGTAGGCCACAGGCTGTCACTTGCAACCTCAGTGCTTACAGGGGGAATCTGACTCACCCACCTGACCAACCACTGTGCAGGAATGCCACAGCTCCATCCCAGCTGTGCCGACTGCCCTGAGCGACAGGGAGGGCTCCCTCCCACTCTGGGACACGGGCAGAGCCCTGCTACAGGCTGTGGCCGAGTCCATGGGTATCAATGTCACCACTGGATCTTGGCTTGGAGCTGCTCTGCCTTTTTTATCACTAAATGTTCTTTTCATTGAGAAATGAGTTAGGGAATATAAAGCCTCACACCTGAAGAATAAGGCCACCTAAGGAAAGCATTTTGTAATCTGAAAAATAAATTCTGTAAAAATCTTATGACTTAATTCAGTGGATAATAGTAAAAACAAAACTAGCAAATTTTCTGAATCATAAAATATTTAATAAGGTATATTTTGGGGGGGGGGGATATATTGTATATAAAATTTCAGATCACAATATGAAGCGATTTGAACCCTTTCCAAGCTAGCACTGCCTTTAATGCTGTGTAGATGTATTGCCACTGATACAAGACCTACTAAAAGCATACAGTTTAACTAATACAGAAGTGGCTTTTTTTTAATATGAACTATTTTTTACACAACTAGAGTGTCTTGAATACCCTCCTTAAGTGCAAAAAACACAGATCACTTCACACTAATGCAGCAACAATGCATTCATATTGTTCTCATTAGTCATTAGTAGTCAACTTGCATAAGATACAAGAAAAGCACAATGAAGCTCACAAAAATAGACTAAAAATCAGCCCATTCTTGCAAAAAAATACAGCATAATAGAAGAAAAAGACAAAAAAGGGATTATGCACACCACAGAATTTGCAGTTTAATCCAAATGGCTTAAGTGCTGAATCTATTTATTTTTCCTGGTTTTTTGTGGGTTTTTCTTTTGGTTTGGTTTTTATTATTGGNAATCAAACCACATGGACCAGGCACAACTAATATTCAGGAGGCAGTGTATAGCTAAAAAACATTAACTTTTTTTTCATCCCCAACGTGTTTCATTGTTTGACACAATTTACTTTCCTCTGTCCTGAGGTAGTTACAAAAAAACAAATCATAAATTAAGCATCAGCTAGGCCAGTGAGAGCTGAGGCTTTTCTTTTTCCTTTTTTTTTCTTCTTTAAAAACTATTTGTTGACTGGCCAAAACTACCCTTGATGTTAAAAGACAGTTGAGAACTAGAGTTCTCAGAACACCAAGAAATGGCTATGAGGGGAAGAGGGCTAGCTGCTTCAAAATGTGACAATATATTGAGTCCCATCAAGCTGGCTGGTCCACTGCTAAATTTCCCATGTTTATTCCCCTTTACTGTCTATAAAGTCACTGGGATAAGTATGGAAGGGTCTGAGCACATCATCGTCCTTTACTGTAACCTGGAAAGAACTGGTCCAGTAGTGTCTGCAGGATCTTGTTGGGAGCCATGGTGTAGCCCTTCCCCAGGTCATAGCGGCAGGCAGGGCAGGTGAACACTTCGGCTCTGAAGGAGCGCTGTAAACAACTCTAGGATATCAAAGACAGAGAAGTAAATTGCAACAACTTTGTTTTGGAGCAACAGCTTAACCAGCAAACAATAAGGAATCACTGTAAACCAAAGGCACAATCTTCTGTACTACCAGAAAAAAAGAAGTCTTCACCAAGCCCTCTGGTGCCTGACTCCACCCGTGACTAAAATGCCCTAGCAAAGGAACTCTTCTCTGTGCTGGGATGCGAAACACTGTGCTTGGGAGAAATTAAATCACTACTGAGGTTTCCCCTCCATTTCTGTTAATGCCTTCCTGTAAGTCACAGCCAATCCTCAGCTTCCTTATAGCTTCACAGATTGCTATACTTCTCCAGACCTTCATATCAAGAGGAAGGTGATTATACCACGTACACTGTTTATGTAGCAATTCTCCATCTACCTCACCAGAATAGATTCAGTTTAGCCTTACAGATATATGTAGGATAATACAATCTGTAACACATTAATATCTGTGCTGTCATCCTTACTACATTACTGCAGACTGATGAG
Organism: Horornis vulcanius; assembly: GCA_013401035.1. Classification (NCBI taxonomy): domain Eukaryota; kingdom Metazoa; phylum Chordata; class Aves; order Passeriformes; family Scotocercidae; genus Horornis; species Horornis vulcanius. Next base: position 22,041 of record VZUA01044532.1, read on the forward strand.
CATCTTAAATTTCTTAGGGCAAAACATCTTAAATTTTTTGTGTTCAAACAGCAACAGCATCTTACTATCAAACTATTCCTTACAACTTTAACTGGATGTTATATTGTATTCTCAAATGTGTACTGATATCTTCAAACACCGTGCTTTCTGGGTTTATTGCCATTCTGCTTTCTCTTCTTTCTTTCCTCATGGTTTTCCAGTTTCCACAATTCTAAGAATTAATTCCACAGTATTTCTTAAGTTTTTCCAAGAGACATAATCGCTCCATGTGTGCAGGCCATGCCTAAGAATGCTCGGATTTTTACTGGAGTGGTATCTTCTTGAACAGCAACGCTGCATTATCGAATACTGTACTAGGATGATAATAGCTCGAGTCCTTTCAGGGCCTCAGGCAGAAATAGTAGGTTTGGCAGGCACCATTCAAATAGCACAATTCAGTGCATGATTCTGTACATACCACTGCTATAAAATTAGCTCTAGTCCAGATTTGATTCCAAGCTCCTTACATTATCTCCAACTGACCAAGATTTTGAGACACATAAGTAATGTACTGACATCTGTGGCTCTCCTACCGAACATGAACATGCCGAGACTAACAAGATAACTTTGTCTGAATGAGCCCAAATAATTTCCTAGAGTATTTACCCTCCAACCTTTCACAACTCTTAATAGAGAGTCATAAAATTTAAAAATCTGGTTTTATTTTTTAACTAAATTAAATCATTGATATTATGCCAAAATCTAACCTGTAGACCTAACCAATTCCTAGCACACCTCCACTGACCACAAAGGCATAACAGCCATGGCAAACTTCACTCATTATGTCTATCAGGAACTACGTGAAACATACTTTCACTCTTTATTACACAAAATTAAGGTGTTTACACAGCAAACAATGAATGGAAACTTGTTGCCCATTTTTGCTCAGAATGTTATGCAATTATTATTTTTCTAAAATGCCTATCTATGCCTTTGGTGACTGGTGTCTCAGAGCCAAGAAAACAGCCCAGAGCAAGGCAGTTTATTCTTACTTTACAGACGTTGTGGAGGCACTCTGTTGTCACTGGTAGGTAAACCAACTCCTGGCAGCAGACACACATAAAGGATTGTTCCAGTTTCTTCAGAAAATTCTAATGTTGGGCAAAGGAAAAAAAGAGACAAACTCTATTGCAGTTCTCAAAAATGCCACTTACTACATAAAGATGACGTACTTCCAGAAGTTCTTAAGTCCTTCAAATCTCTGACACAGCTTTCTAGAAGTAATCAGGAAGCAGGTCTTTAATGAGTTAATTTCCCTGCTCTTCTACAAATTGAAGAATCATATAATCAGAATGGTTTGGGTTGGAAGGGACCTTAAATAACACCTATTTCAACCCCTGGGCCATGGACAGGAATCTTCCACTAGACCAAGAGCTCAGTACCCCATCCAGCCTGGCCTTGAACACTGGGGATGGGGCATATGTCTCTGGGGAACCTGTCATAAAATTATTTTCTGTCTAAACAAAACATAGTGACCAGAACCATCTTTCTTCCTGTCTGATTTCTGACGCTAGCACAGCATAAAAATACATTTATTGTATCAGAGAAAACATGCTCTCTTCAAACATGAAAATAAATAAAAATCCACTTTTAACTTCAGGATGGTTTTTGAGCAAGAAAAGGTCTCTATTGTGGAGGCTTTAACCCACCCCTCAATTGTAAATTGCACAAGCAAGACTTACTTTCTTGAAACACAAGTGTTACAAATAAAAGTAATGCTAGACAGTATATTTAGCAAAAATTCAACAAACAAATGAGGTTTTAAGAGGGCCTCAAGATTCCTTCTCGTAATATAAAGAAAATGCAAACAGTAAAAATTATGCACGCAAAAAACATACTGGTCCTTCCTTAAGAGAAGCAAGTACTTCATCCCACAGCTTCTGGTTCATGCAGTCTTCTCTAATCAGCCATTGCTGCTCTTGGGTCAGCTGGAAAGCTTCTCCTTTCCCTCCATCTCCCATCCTCATGGCTTTGGGTGTACTTGTAGGTTCCTCTGTACCTGCTTCAGATGGTGACCATCAGACACAGTAACAACAGTGTTAGTCTGAATCAATAGAAGGGAAAGATAGAACTATTTCTAGAAGGAAACACAGATTAAATATGGAGTACCTGCATGAAACACAGCAAGCAAATTCCTACTTCAACCCATACTTTCCATCACTGTTTTAGATTGCAGCACACAGTTGCACAGAAGAATGTTAATTTTTTGCAGAGTTACAGAGCAAAAAACAGGAGCAGTAAAAAGAATTAAGACCCCTACATTACGACTTAACTAAAGAGCATGTGCTTACTAATTTACATTAGTATTCAAAACAGCTTCACACTTCCACAAAGATTTCATGGCTTAGAAATAGTAACACAACAGACTTTGCTGACGAATGCTAAAGAATTAAAGAAGAAATACCATCATCAATTGTCCTTTTCTGGTTTCCATTACTTTGGCTGGTTGGCTCCTGTTTCACAGTTTGTTTTTTAACCTTATCTTTCTTCTCCTTACTGGCCATGGCCTCCAAATAACCTTCTGGATACTAAAATTACAAAATACAGAATTAAAACAAAAATCACTGGCATAGAGGAATAAAAAAATACTAAAAGGAGTAACTTCTAAAAGGCTTTAGATTCCTATGACTACACAGTAAAATAATTACAAAATAATTTTTAAATCCCACATGATCAATAAAACATTTAAATTAGTACCTATCATCAAGAAAGCACAGTCAAGTTGAAGAACCTAATCCATACTCACCTGTATTAAATAGTGTATCTATACCTGTGTGCTTACAAACCATATAAATCAGGGAGATGATGGTATACTGTAAAATACACCATTGCATTGCCAAGAATTAGTATTCTTTCCATCTTTCACGGATTCTGCAATGCCAAACTCTTCATGGGTCAGCCTATATCTATGCCTAAATACACTATATATACAAACTACTTGGTTGCATAAGGAGAAAAATACATAAAAAGGCACAGTTTTTTTGGTTTTTCAGACAGATTTAAGCCACCTGTAGAAAATTTTTTTCCAGCCTAAGAATTACAAATTCTGATTTTCCAATCTATATAGACAAACCAATTTACTGCTAGGGCAGAAAGCTTCATTCACAGTTCCTTCTGCTGTGTCACTGTTACCGGATTCTTTCAATTTACATATAATCTGTAGTAGATTTTAGTATCAAAACCTGCACAGTGAACTACAAGAAAAAAGGGAGCTTTAATTTAACCGACTTCTTCCTCTGGAATTTGTTTACTGGAACCAATAAAAAAACTAAAAGAATAAAAACAAGTGTCTGAGTCCTGATGCTAACCTGTACACTCAGACCCAGCTTCTTTGACCGCTCCATTCCTTCTGAAGTCCAAGGTGCAGGCTCAGCATCATCTCTCCTCAGAAGATAGCGCCAAACTAAAAATCCACATTTTCCAATTTCTGGCCAGTATTTCACCACCTAAAGAACAATACAAAATTACTGCCATTATTTTATCACAAGTCAAACACATGCATACCATCATACTTTAATTGTTCAAGAAAAAATGACAAGACTGATTCTTTACATTATCACTCTTATATACAGAAGTTCTTCCCTTAGCTGTGAAATTTTCGGATTCCTTATAAAAACAGTGGTCTTAAAAGGCACACTTCTTTGTTTCAGAAATTAAGACGTCTTTAAACAAACAAAACAGTAGGATACAGTTGGAAGGACTGAAGAAATAATAAAATAATCTGATTTCAGGGATGAATTTAACTCACAAAGCAACTTACATATTCAGTCTTACATATCCAGTTACGGATTGTGTTCTATTATCACTGCTCTGCATAATTTCATTTTGGTTCACTTTGCAGAATAAACTAAAGCTAAAAAGTATAGTAAAGTAAAAAGAACTATTTCTTTCAAGTAATAATGAAGAATTTGCAGACTAACACATACAAGGCTTTTTAAAGCAGGTTAAGAGAAATTTTATGTTGTAGATATTAAAATACCTTGTAAATGCCATCATATCTGTTGCCTTCCTCTGGGGCATATTTGCTGATCCGCCGTCCTTTTGAACTGCGCACTACTCTAACTGGTTTACCAGCTCTCCAGTTCTTCGACTCTGCTCCATTTTTGTCATCCAGNCTAGAAAGACATTTAAACTCTTCATAATCAAGATCACTTCACCCAACAGTTTTGAGAGTTAACATAATTAAGTTGTATCTGTTTCCCTTGTCTAATTTTGCCTTATCAAGCAGCATAGTATGTTTTTTAGCAGAATTGGTCCACACTAAAATGCATGGTAAGAAAAAAAGATGGGAACAGTAAATATAATGTCTAGGTTCCAGACGAAAACTCATGTGAAATTGCTAGATAAAACAAACCAATCCTTTTAGACTTAATATTCTTCATTCTATGAAAAAGAATCCTTTCTTAAACAGCACTGAGGAAATTAAAATTATAACAAAAGGCAAACTTTCTGTACTACTATATCCCATCAATAGACCTTAAGCTTTTTTAAGTGCGTAATGAATACAATGAAAAACACATAGAGAAAAAAGTACATAATAACCATTCAAAAAAGCTCGAAGTACCACACCTCTCTCACATGATACATAAAATACCTCAGAGAAGGACAGAATCATACATAGCAGCTAATTAAAGAACAAACAACTCCCTTACCCATAAAGACCCTTTTCTAGAAATCTGGAACTAGACAGTATATGACCAAGCTGCCATGAGAAACAACATTTCTACTACCACAGCCTGACTTGAAGGGATTGAAAATCTTTCAGAATCAACCACAACACAAATGACGGAACTCAAAACAGAGGAAATAATATGAGTTATAAACAGACATGGTACAAGTATAGAGCCCACACTGCAGAGAACAGTAAGAGACAGGCAAACATTGAAAATGTTTCCCATATAAAAACAAAACTTGTAAAATTATCTGGAGAAGCAAAACCAATACAGATTCAACTGCATAGAATCATAATAATCTACTGAATCAAAGTGCTTGAGAACTTGTATCAAGCTCAGTAAATGAGAGCAGCACATTGTTACTCTATGTGCACTACTGCCTTCACAGCTAAATAGTTTTGCCTGTTGATTTCTCATTTGCTAAGAGGAGAGAAATGCTGACACTAAGGGGTCCAGTTTTTAATTCTGTGTCCCAAAACAACCTTGCTCTATTCACTAAAAATGCTTGTAAAGCTATTGCTTAATCCTACTTCCATCTTTCTTCCCTCCTTGTTCCTGTTCATTTTCACATCACATGCTCCCTCCCCCCACTTTCTCAGCAGTCAAGTCAGGCTTTTCCTCTTTGTCCTCTAGACAGCTTCAAAGAATCCCTCTCCAGCCTGTCTGAGAGCTGCAGAACATATCTAAACACAGACCTGGCAAACAAAAATTCTCAGTGACTCTCAGCATCCCACAGGTATTCAGACGTCAGTTGAGTAACAGATTATGCTCTTAGAAACAGAAAAGGATGGAGTACTCTTTGTTCAGGCCAGCTTTTGGAGGACAGAAAAACTCTGCAAGCAGATGTCTAATTCTTCTCCTAGATATATGTTCTCTTTCAAGTACCTGTTTTGATAAAGCAGCACCCTAATTTCTTGCTTTTCATAGAAAAATATGATGGAAGAAAGGGCTAGCAAAATAGAAAATATTTATTTTATCTGGGGAAAATGAACACTCTTTCTTCCTCCTTAAATTTATAACTGATTTACCCATGAGAGTAGAAAGAAAAAAGAAACACCCAGAATTAGAGAGCTTCTGCTCAGGAGTTTTGACAAACTTCTAATTTAATTAAAATAGAGTCCTCTGAGAGTGACTGTAGAATAATTTCAACCAGAGGCATGACTGCGAGCTGCAGCAACAATACAGTGTATTTCACTGAGGTGCATGTTCCTTTAAACTAACAGAACATAATGCTTGATAAAGTGCCTCTTAGAAGCAACAGGCATTGCTGTTTATGAATACAGCATGTACAGAAAAGAAAAAAATACAGCAGAACACTAGTTTTAAATTAAAGCACTACAACCCAAGTCTTTGTTTTGGAATACCTTGAATTTTACCTTCAAAACTTACCTATTCATGTGTGTTAATGTCTGATCAAATGAATGTTCTCCAATTCTTTTATTGCCAGAAAGATCTCTACCTCCACTCCCAGTGTAAGTGAACTCATCTCCTCGATCCTGTGCAAGAAGATTATCCTTTGGTTTAACGCTCTAAAGTAAAGTAACTCAATTAAAAAAAAAAAAAAAAAAAAAA
>VZUA01044558.1:4123-14298 GCA_013401035.1 Horornis vulcanius
GAGTTTTGGATAGATGAGTATAGAGCACAAAATGTAAGAATAAATGAGCTCTTTGCTCGCAGTTTAAACAGAATACATATTTTCCAAAGTCAAACAGAACTTTTGTCTGAAGGGTTAGTGAAGCAGTGGCCATGGCCAGCACTCCACAGATGGTGTGATCTGTCCTCTTGCTGCATGCACAGCACAATGTGTGTGAATGTATTCACCCCCTAGGACTGGTGAGATTTAGCACCTGGGTGAGATTGAAGCCACCAAGTATGGAAAATGAGCTATTCTGAGAAAGTGCATCTGAGGTTCAGAGACTTTGATATTCTCAAGGTGTAGCAGACCGGAGATTTGGCAGCACAAATTAAGAAAACGTGTTTTTAATTGTCATGATAGAATTTTCTGGCTTTATGGTTGAATTAGAGACATGCAGTACTGTCTGGGATGCTTTGGGGGGTTATATATTTTTTGCTTATACACTGATTCTTTTCATTTTGTTTTAAGCTGAGTTCAATTTCCTTCCATTGATCTGTGGGTTTATATATAGCCCTTCATTAGAACTAGCCAATAAGAACTGTTTTCACTAAATTTTTGCTTAATTAAAATCAATAGAGCAAGGACAGAAATGGCTGTCTTGTATATGCAATTTAGTATTTTTGAAAATACATGGATAAGGTCATGTATGGGCAAAATAACTCTTCTGGACAAACTGAGATTTTATATAGTTCCAAAAATGACATAGAAATTGGGAAAATTATGACCTATGGGCTAAAAATAACTGTAGCAAGTGCAAGCTAAATGACTGACAGAGCACTCTGCTGGTTGTCCTTTTGCTTCACTGAGAAATGTGAAAATGCATGGCTTTTGCAAAGATTAGAAAATGTAATGTGTAGAGATTTGCATGGGAAATTTCTCTGGTATTTTGCACCTTAGGGATCAAAATCTGAAGTGGTTTGAAAAAGTTTTCTTACCTAAAAATAAGGTGATAAAATACAAATAATACAAAATACCACACTTACGTAGATGCTTTAGTAGTTGACCTTTAATTATCCCTTCCCTTTAATAAGACAGATTCTTCTGCCAAATTTATCTTTAGCATGAGAATGTGTTGTGTGCTTCTGTTGTGCATTAGCTATGTCAGCTTCTCACATAGAGTAAACTGCAAGGATACCTCTGGTAGTTCCCTCATGCCCGTGACTGAAGCTGTGCTATGCCCACCAGTCTGTTAGAAGTATAAAAAATGTCATCAATTTTAAACTTCATCTAACTGAAGCCGTGTGAGATGCATTGAACTAATTTAAAAAATATTGATAATTGCAGTTTGTGTGTGCATGTGCTTTCACAAGTTAAAATGCATAGACAAATCTATTTATCACTAATCAAACAAGTGCACTTTTATCAGACCCAGCCTTGCCTTATGGCCAGCCTTGCAATATGCTCAAAAGACAGTGTCAATATTAACTCAGCTGTTAAATACTTCCTCAGAGCAACACTGTCAAAGTTCAAGTCTGGTTCTAAGAGAGCATTCAGAATGGACCGGAGGTAAAGAAATTAAGACAGCTGAAATACATTTCAGCTTTTTGAACAGAAATTAATTTTGTATTAACAGAACTAATACCAAGTTCTTTAATTGAGTCGTCATTAGCATAAAGAGGGCTCAGTGAACTGAGCCAGCAACTGCTTCCTATTAAAGTGGCAGAGCTAATAAGCTGTTTAAGTACTTTTTCTTTGCAGATATGATCAGGGTCAAATAGGTCTCTAAAATGAATACATTACTTAGATCATACTGCCACCACTTTTAAGTTGCACTTAATTCTCATTCTTTCTATGTCAACAAGACCTTTATAAATTCGTACATTTTTACAGAAATTATTACAGAATATTTTCTGCATTTGATGAGTGCTTTACTAAAAGGTCAAAATATTTTGGATCCAATTCTCTTCTAGTCTAAAGAGTAATCACCTCCACACAAAAGCCACACAGCTCTGTTTGTTTCTCATTAATATATTCCCTTATTTTATGTATTCCTGGTGAACTGTGGGTGTATCTGTGTGGCTCTCACTGCACTCCTGTGCAATAAACAACTGCTTTACCCCAGTGGGAGATTCTGTGTCCTACGTTCTGCTCTTCATCTGCCTGACATGCCTGGCTCTGCTTCTGTGTCCTGAGAATGGCTCTATTAATGTCAGTTCCACACTTGCTTTAAAGACAGCCCATTTTCTAAGACAAAAAATGTGACATAAAACACAGTGTTGGTCACTAAAATGCCTGGTTTTGCTAGTTGCTAGCAGTAAAAATGGTAATTCAAAAATTAAGGCCTTTCTTTTGCATTGAATAAGAAGCAGCTGGGAGCTATGAAAAAATTGTGTAAAAATACTTAATTGATAACATCAGAAAGTCTCTGAAAAGGACTGTTTCTCAAAGATGACATGAAGCATGAGACCAAAACTGAAATTTTGAAACAAAATCTGCATTTCACTACTTGTTACACTCTTTATTATTTTATCAAAGGTGGAAGTCTTCAGTGAATTGGATTTTATGAGTATATAAACCAATACAGCTTCACAGACAGCTTCACTCTTTTCCAGTGTCGCAAGGGAATTCAGGAAAAGGTGTGGCTGCTAAACATCTGAGCCAACTGTTTCATAAGCCATCTGATTTATCTAAAGTTGAAGGATCATCTGCAAGGCAGATGAATGTTTCTTGATTTAAAATGTCATGTAAGGGAACTTTTAATTTGAAGGTTGGATGGTTTATATAATTTTTACAAAACATAAAATACGCCAAGTGCATAATAGGGGAATTACTTTGTGGAAATATTTGCCTTTTTGTTAAGCATCATTCCTAGCAGCAGGTGAACTGATGTAATGTGATTGATTGCAGGTTCCCTCAAGAGCTGAACATGGGAAAAATCAGTGCTGAAATCATGTGGACTCTGTTTGCCCAGGACATGAAATATGCTCTGGAAGGTAATTAAAACAAGCTATTAATTACACTAGTGAGTTCACGAAGACTGATTTCTGCTGCAAGTGTGACCTGGCATCAGATTTCTGTGTGTGGTAAAAGCTTTCTGGTGTACTTGTTTAAGATGCTTTGTAAGTTAGTGAAAAAGAAGGGTTCTAAAGAATCAAATTATTGCACTTTGAATATATGAAGTTAACTGTGAAAGAAGAACACAAAAGAATTGTGACTTGAAATGTTGTTTCTAAGATCTGATAAAAATCTTCAGTGTCCAAAGAGATACACATGTGCTTGCTAGAGAGCATTGTAGATACTCCAATTTTTCTCACTAGCTGAAAATTGTTAACTTGCCCATAAGGAACATTTGCGGGATGAAATTATGGAGGAAGCACACACTTATAATTAAATCTTTTTGTGTTCAAAAGGCAGGATGTATTCATTCTAGTTCCAGCAGAATCAAATGCAGTTTCATTTTATCTCTTAAGATATTGTGGTTAACCATTGCTAAAATACACAGGGTTTTTTATATAGCGGATTGTCTCCAGCTAATAGCTTCAAACACATGATAAAACATGTTTATTGCAGCAAACCAAGTAAAAATACCTGGCATAACTGGCATTGTCTTTAGTCTAGTCTGCCACTAATTACAGAGCAAGTCTGCAAAGGATGAGAAAAAACATGAGGTTGGATTTAAAAAACACAGTTCAACAGGCATAAAGGATTAAAAAAAACAGGTATTTGAAGATACACTTCTATATTGTTCTCTCTAGAATTTCTAATGAGATAATATCAGTGAGGCAGTGCTTTGATGACATGGCAGATTTTTATGATGATAAAGAAAGAGAAAAGATGAGTGGCTAGAACAGCTATTGATGGAAGAACTGTTTTGTTCATCTACTGTTGTGTTACTTTATTTTGTTAATTGTCTTATTTGAATGTGAAACTTCTGTCCTAAGCACAGCAGAGAAGAAAGAGGAGAAAGGAAGGAAGGTAATTAAAATATGTACAATGTCAACAGAAGACTTGAGATATCTTATATGTGGGTAGGAGGAGAGATGTTCAAACTATTGCTTCCAAGTGCTGTTCTGTAGTCATGTCAGAGTGAATCAGAAGTTCAAGTTTGAGAAGGAATATCAGGCAGGGGATCTTCCCTTAAGAATGATCAGTGAAGGCAAAAGCTTCCAAGAGCTGAGAAACCTGAAGACCAAGTGAAAGCCACTGTTTTAGATTAAAGCATATGGTTGGTTCCTTCTATCTGGAGAGGCTGTCACTCAAGAACAGCGACCAGAAAATTGCTGTTCTGTAGCTCAGCGTTGTGATCCCCTTACAGACAGCACAGATTACTGAGGATTTCTAATAGACCCCAATTGCCATGACCTCATAACCTTGGGTGTGGAGTTACGCTCTGCACACAGACATCCCTGAACACCCAGGGCACGTAGTGCTTTAGCACTGTAAACATTCTGCACTGCAACAAAATAATTCACAAAACATCACTCACTCTATTTGTTCATTAGAGCACACTGCTCACTCAAAAGGCAGCTTCAGATCAAGCCGTGGTTTGTTTCTTGGTTGTAAAGAATAGAACAAGACGCTCTTAAGAAAGAGTTAATTATACAATATATAAAGTGTTCATGTTTGGATTGAATCAGGACTTTAAAATAAAAATTAATGTTAATATTAATCCTTATTCTGCTGAGAGAGCTGTAGAATGCATTTGACTTTTTATGTTCCAGACCAGTTCCTGAATATGGACTCATTTCTGTGTTGCTGTGGATACTGACTTTCTGAGGAGAGGAAATGCCATTGTTGGCATTAGGAATTCTAAACTGCTCCCAGAATCATTAGTGAAACAGTTCCTGCATATAAATAATAATTAAAAGAAATTGAAATTAATATGTTATTATTTTTGAATTAGTATAAATTATTATAAATATACACAATTTCACCTTCTATGATTTCGTTCCTAAACAGGAACCTGAATAAATGTAGTCACAAACTGTAGATCAGTATACTGATCCTGTACCTGGCTTTGCTGGGATTTGAATTATTAATTCTTTCCATAGATACTCTTCAAACTGGTTTAACTCAGTTGTTGATGGCAATAATATTTTTTTCTTTAAATTCTATAAGATTAAAAACAAGCTCTTAAATATGTTCACAGTTGGTCCTCATGGTTTTAATGGAGTTCATTAAAATGCATTGCATTCTGCTATGCCACTCTCGCCTTCCAAGTTATTAACATAGGCCACCATCTGTTCATACCTAGTGTCCAGGGCTGTGATTGCAATCTTTCCCTACTCCAATTTAGTATTAATCTCCTGAAGCAGCATCTTTTGTGTTACGAAGTTGATTCCTTTCTGTGTCCAATCAAGAAGCAATAAGCTGGTCCAGCATTGTTTGCAAAAGGGTTGCTCATGTGATAAGAAAGATTAGATTAGCTCATCTGAGAGCCTGTTTCTGGTTTTACCCACTTTATGTAGTCACAAATATATCCAGCTACACCCATCAGCCTAAATTCAGGAAATAAGAAGACAGCAAACACTGGAGCATCCACTTTCCATTCCTTTTCCCTTTTTCCTGAGCGCAGCTCAGAATGGCTGTTCAGGCTCTCTCCTCTCCCTGTACAGCTGAATCCCTCCTGGATCTGCAGTGCACTGCAGATCTGCTGCTCTCCAGCAGTGCCCCCTGCCCACCTCCTCCTGTAGAACAAACCCAGCAGCCCTGCGAGGGGCTTCAGCCAGCACCACACACCCTCTGCCTTCTCTCCTCCCTTGGTCCTTGCCAGGACACTCCAGCAAGGAGGCTGCTGCTGTGACATGGAGGAGTCAGAGGGGACAGCAGCTGCCATGACAGTGGCCTTTGGCTAGAGAAGAGCAAAGCCATTTTCCTGTGAGTACCAAGGCAGTAAATTGGCATTGGGGGAACAGCTCAGTTTTTTGGTGAGCGAGGAAAGGACGTCCCAAAGCACAGTTCAGGTCTGCAGAGCTGCCAAGATCAGGGCTACACTGTGCCAAGCTGACATGCCTTGGAAACAAAACTGTACTAAAATCTGGTATTGAGTTCATAATTTCATTCTAGATTTTCTTCCCATTTAAGTTAATTAAAATGTTTAGCCTTTGCATAGCGCTAAAAGCTTTAGGCAAACTTTAACAAATTATGTTCACACCAGTTATATTTCTTTTTCTGGTCTGATGGATTATTTTCATGTATATATTCTACATGAAGAAGGTATCACATGTTTCTCTTTGAGAATTGTCTTCATTAGATTTGGACTCTTGAGGATGTTTTTTTCTTTGCAGGTTATTCATGAAGCATCAGTTGTTTCATGATACATTATAGATTCTTGTTTAGCATGTAGTTTACGCAAACATCTGACCTTATAGGATGGTAATATTTTGGTACTGTCTAATCCCCCAATTATTCCATATTTATCATGCAAACAAATGAGAACAGAGAGAGAATTTAACCAACAGTGGACATGATTTGTTACTTACTTTATATGGTAGGAAATCTTTTTCTCTACAACTACAAAGATGTAAAGGTTAAAAGATGATGAGAGAGTAATAAGCTGAAATTAGACATGCATTTGCAAAGTATCTTTTTTTTAATTCTTTGTCCTCAGAAATGTCTTTTTTCAGATCTTTCAGATCTCCAACTTTTGAATAGGTCAGATCAAATGTCTGAAACTATACAGCATGTTAGAAGGAGAACATCATAATTGCTGTTATTATGATAATCTAATTCTGGTAGTGGCCAGAAGTCAAGACCAGAATCAGGCCAGAAAATAGTTGGCTGCTGTGTAAGTACAGCAATAGACAGTCTCCATCCTGTAGAGCTATGATTCGTATAAAAATGGGAAAAGGAGGTAGTCATTCCACCATTTTATGTGTTTAATGTAGGTTTGCTTTTCAAGTTTGCTATTGTCTTCCCTGCTTAAGAAGATACTATTTTCCTATTTCTCTGACAGATATTTCTTCCATGACAGAAACTGATAAAATGATTTGAAAGAGAAGAGGCAGGTCCGAGAGTTGATGCTGAGCACAGAGACAGCGTAGAAAAATGCCAAAAAGGCTAATGCTGCCCAGAGAAAGGTCACGCCATTTGGTGGCAGATTTCAAGCCTATTTCCACTCCAAATTTAAATGTACAATGTCCCCTTATGATGAAATATAGTCTTGGTTTAGAGGGAGGCTACAGAGATGAGGGAAGGTGAGACTGAGGTTTTGTAAAGGACAAGAAGGCAGCATCCACAAGAATGCAGGATGTCATCACTACCAAAATATAAAACTTTTATTTTAGTCAGTCTCATTTCTGCATTGGCACTTTTCAACAAATGTATTCCATGCTTATCTTTTGAGACACCTGAGGAATTAAGAGTCCTCTATGGCAACTCAGAGAGTCTGTAAAAGGAAAGCCAAGGAGATTACAGTTGGAATTAAACCTTCCTTTGACAGATAAGATAGAATGTTGCTGTGATTAGAGGAAGAGGGGAGTTAGAAACATTCTTTATTCACCATAAGGCACAAGGATGGTAGTAACAGCAGATACACTCTGTGCATCCTGAGGGGCTGAGCTTTGTGAGTATGAGAATCCACCTGTCGAGGGCAAAGCAGAGCTGTCCAGGCTTGCCTAAAAAGCACTATCACCGTGCCAAATGGCACTGTTTTGTTGGAATTAATTAGACCCAGTAATTAAGACAGATGACGTGGTCAAAACTGCTCCCAGTGGCTGAGTTAATACTTGTTCATGACTTCATGTTGTGTTACAGCAATGTGTCATCTTGCTTGGAACTACCTCAGAGATCTCTGGTATGGCACAACCATTATATCTATAATTTCCTTGTTTTCTAATACATTTTCTCGGATTTTACTCTTTGAACCATCATCAGAACAATAAGCAGTACTGCAGTACAAGTCTACAGTAATCTTAGTAAATTCAAGTTTCTCTATGTCGGACTGTAGGTGTGTTCATGGTGCCAGATTTACTAGGAAAAATGTAGTGCATCAGTGGATGCCTGACTTCATTATTCATTTTTAAACTTGCCACTCAGTACTAGCAGTGTATATTATCCTGTATATTTAATAATGATAGCTCTGTCTTTATTTATTCTTTTTCTAACCATGACTGTTACTCTTGTTCTTAAACACTATTATTAGCTCTTACTCAGGCAATCACTTGTTGTAAAAAAAAAAATTATATAAACTTTTCCTGAACATTGCCTAATTGTGACAAAGGCAATTTTTTGTTAGTCAGCTTATACTGGTATCACCATGCTGGATAGGTTATGAGTGCAAATGGTGCTTTAAGTGAACCCTACATTGATTAATAATTACAGGGTATTTATAGCTCGCATGGCCCTGCCCTGTCCAAAAATGAGTGAGTTGAAGGGAGAAGTGTTCTGTTCAGTTGGATGGGCTGTGTATCACCTGTAGCAGCAGGGGCAGGCAAGACCTCCTCCACAGTTTGTAGGTATCTCAACCCAAAAGAATATTTTGCTGCTTCTTTCTTCTTGTCCCTGATTACAGTTTTTTACCACTAAGGTGATACCACTTTATTCCATCTCATATTTTTACAAAAACTAGACTTATATCTTTTGTCTGAACTAATTTTGTGGCTGGGGAAGAAAAGTAAAAACCCCAAACAAGGAAAACCTCTAAGCAAAAATGTGACATTGTCCCCTCAGACATTCCCTTAAAGGACCTTAAAGGATTGCATTGCAGCTCTGCATCTGCTGGTTGGATAAAACTTTCATCCCTTTGTTTTCTCAAGGGGTTTCTTCCCCTTATCTCTGTCAGAGTGGAGCTGCGTAATTCTCAAGTAGCAGCAATGGAATGTATGTGTTGCACCTCTTCATGCATTCTCTGAGTTAATCACACAATCAATCCCCATATATTTCAGATTTCTTTCATTGAGAAACAGTAACTACTAACTTTTCTGGAAAAGAAATACCTTTCTTTATCAACTAGAATACAATATTTGAGTTAAAATTAAAAATAACAAGCAACCTCTGCTATCTTTAATCTTGCCCATTTTTACTAAGACACTGCTTTAAAGCTTTCCCTCACACAGCAGTTGTTCTTTTCCTAGTCTGTTTTCTTAGGTTGAAGAATCAGTCTTTTACTTTCAGGATTGTTCCACTTATGGAGATTCTCTTGTGAATTTTTCTCCTATAGAATCTGAGGTCAATTTCCTCATATGGGCAAGTGCATTAATTCTAAACTAAACATTTGATACTGCTTCACCCCCAGGAGAATAGGATAAATCTGCTAAAACTGCTTGTTTCCACATTATCTTTTAGTAAGCCTTAAGTGCAATTTTCTGGGTAAAAATTAGAGAACATCTCTCTGGTTTTGCCTTTGCAGGCAGAGCCAGATAGAACACAGGTAATTATTTAAGTGCCGCCTCACATTTATCTTCCTGCCCGATTCTTCTGGTTTGTACTTCATTCTACTAATTGCTTGTAAAATGTAAGCATGCCTATTTGATAAGGTTTTATGCTCACTTTGCATACTACTGATGAGGCAAAGAGCAGAGAATCAGGTCTTCATGGAAAGACACACTTTTAAAAAAATTAAGCAATAAGTAAATGAAAGAAGCCTGTGAAAGAAATCACAAAAATTACATTGAAGATGCAAAGCTGAATATTCAGTAGTTACATTCAAATGCTATTGAAGTGCTTTTTGTTACCTTTACTCTGTTTTCCATCCCAGATTCAAGCATTATGCTATCAAATCATAAAAACATGGAATGGTTCAAGGGAACCTTGTCCAGTTCCAACCCCCATGCCATGGGCAGGGATGCCACCCACTAGACCAGGTTACTCAGGGCCCAATCCAGCCTTGAGCAATTCCGAGGATAGGACATTTATTCTCCCTTTGTTTTGCAATTTTTATACATATTAGAGTTTTATGAAAGCTTAATCAATATAAATTGGATTTCTATATTAGCATTACTTTTCTTCTTTTATTACTTTCGTTACTTTCATTACTTTCTTTTTTTATTACTTTGAATAGACGTTGAAACGTCAGTATGAAGTATTAGAAATTTCAATCATATTCTTCAGAACCAGGGCATTAATTATCATCATAGATCTCATATCAGGTTGAACTATTTCTTCTGCTTCATTCATAGCTTCCATTTCCTTACACATTCCATGGTCAATAAATACACAAAGCAAGAATTCCACCAAGAATAAAAAAGCACAGTTCAGATTATTTCACTGATTGG